>JASDQU010503958.1:76284-88713 GCA_032191745.1 Picea mariana
TGATGTAAATCCAGTCTAGTACTGCACTTCCAGCTTAATTGTTGTGTTGAGATATGCTAGCCTAGTACTGTGCTTCTAGCTTAATTGTTGTGATGTAAATCCAGTCTAGTATTGGGCTTCCAACTTAATTGTTTTGTTGAGATAGGCCATCCTAGCACTGTGCTTCCAACTTAATTGTTGTGATGTAAGGTCAATCTAGTATTGTGTTGCCAACTTAATTGTTGTGTTGAGATTCCAGCTTAATTGCTATGTTGTGATTCCATCTTAAGTGTTGTGTTGTTATTCCATCTTAATTGTTGTGTTGTGATTCCAACTTAATTGTTGTGGTGTTTTCCAGCTTAACTGTTGTGTAGTGTGCCAGCTTAATTGTTGTGATGGTGTGCCAGTTTAATTGTTATGATGATGTGCCAGCCTCATGCTATGTTTCCAGCCTCGTGTTGTGATGATGTGTTTCCAACATTTGTGTTGTAATATTGTTGCTTTTGATGTTGTATCAACCTATTGATGATGAGGATGTATTAGCGTTATACTAATCCATGTCGATGCAATTGATGATGATGATGCCACTTCAGCCTCTTGCTGAAGATGATGATGATGATACCACTTTAGCTCATGAGTCATTGCTGAAGATGATGATGATGACACTATTTCAGCTTTAATGTTGAAGATGATGATGATGATGAAACTATTTCATCTTTAATGTTGAAGATGATGATGATGTTACCTTAGCCTCATACCGATGAGGATGATGCTGCTACTCCTGTTCCATGATGTGTTGATGATGCTCCAACCTCTGTGTTGTGTTGATGATGAGAAAAACTTCCGATGATTTATAGATATGCCAGTCAATGTTCCAATATGATATTGATGATGTTATCCTCTCACCCACCTGATGTTGTTGATGATGTTTTCCTCTCTCTCGCCTGATGTAGTTGTAGAATACCCTTCTTGTTAAGGGGGAGTGTTGAAATAATGTAACTGCAAAGTGTATTCTGATTATTATTGTTGTATTATTCATTAGATCAATCCCCTATTGTGGATTGATCATGTCGGCTATTGTAAAATACCAAATCCCCTTTTGTGGATTGGTCAAAACATGATTGTAATAGGCATAGTAAGAAGTTGTCCTAGAATATATTAAAGGTGGTTATAACCACCCAGAAGAAGAAGTCGGCCCTGCCAGTGAAGAGACACATCCATCCACACATGCCAGAGTTGTATAAATAAGGAGTCTAGTGCCTCATTTATATACACACTCACTTGTTCATTTGAGGAGCAAGTTTCGGAGTTGTAGTTCGAGAAGAGAGAGAGAGAGAGAGAGAGAGAGGCACATTCTTGGGAGAGGACTTTCTGTATTTGTTTGAGTTATCGCTTGGCATTGTATTGGCTATGTATAATAAGGAAGTTTTGATGGGTTTTCTCCCCCATCAGGGTTTCCCGAGATAAATGATGTGTCTCTTGTGATTGTGTATTTCTTAGTGATCCTATCTTATGCTATCATTATCTAGTGAATTGAAAATAACTCTAATAATATATTAAAACTTAACACAAACCTCCCCGCCTTAGACTGCATTGCTCATCACTCTCAGCAGTAGGTCACCCATGAGCTGGGACTAAGCTCCACCAGGCAATGGAATCCTACGCTAGGCAAGTTCAACAGGAAGATACATAGTTTATGAGGATGGATTCTCTCCCAGGATCCACTTATGCCCAATGCTCATAGAGTCTCATTCCACACATTCCTATCCCACCCCAAGAGTATACACCTTCATTGTCACATCAAGTAGTCCTTCGGTTGGTAAACCTACCTTGCCTTGGGCTTCAGAAACAGGTCAGACCATAATTATCCGATCTTTTTGGTAGCCACAGGACCCCTTCCGGAGTTCTCACTTCCTCCACACACTCTCTCACCTAGAGAGAGTCACTCATAGGCATGACAACCTGCTTCTTCAACCGAAACTACCCCTCTCACCTGTTGAGAGTGTTGCACACATGCCCGACAACCTGCTTCTTCAGCTCTGTTCCAACACAAGGAGGACAAAAGTAAGTCTCATCAAGGAACAAATGATGAAAATAGTTCACACATAGCGAAGGGACTACGTGGCCACAACAATCTACTATTATAACACACTTGATGTAGACAATTACAGTATGCTCAGGTTTCACAGAAGACAACAACCCAAACGGTTAAGAACGAACTCAGATTTGCAGTGTGGATAAACTAGGTTCATAGTACACAGGAGACATGGCTCAATCCATGGGTTTGCCACTGGTTTTTAGTGTGCATGACAAGGAATCAACGTAGATATAAAATAGAGACTGAAATGGTTCAGACAAAGGATTCATTGACTTCTCAGAAAAACATCCCAGGTTGGCCTCATGGTTTTGAGTTTCAGAGCTACGTGAGGTATGCAGAGATCATACGTAGAGGCAACACAGTTCAAACAACGGACGCAAGAATGGATACGAACCCCCATCGCAGCTGAATTCTTGGGTTAAATTGCATGTGCCTTGACCGACACATGTCACCCATGAATATGCATGCACTCCATCAAGTATGTGTTCCCTTTTCTAGGAAGTTAGGATGAAAATATGCCTTTCACACCACTTGGGAGAAATAATAAATTATTATTCAAGGAATTAATCCCTCAAGCTTAGCGCCTCTTCCAACCTTTCAACCCTCTCTCCCTTACCTAGCCTTGTGGAAGCTTTTTCCCCCATCACTCTTTCTTTGTGGTTAGTCGACATGCAACAATGTTTATATTTTATTAATGATTTGCATAATTACATATACAAAAAGTAGGTTCCTGGCCTTTAACACCTAGGATCTCCAACATAAATAACACATAAGCCCACCATCTTATATACACTTGGATCACCAGCCTATAAACATGATTACAATACATAATATAATTGGGGCACGTCCTTGGGGTATTACAATCCCCTCCCCTTATTTTTGCACTGTCCTTAGTGAAACGTTTACACAACATCAACAAGATTTTCAAAATCTTCAAAAAGATGTGGGTATTCTACCCACATAGCAACCTCATGCTCCCATGTCGCATCCTCGGGACTGTACCAGGTCCACTGGACCTTTACAAGCCCTATGGATTGTTTCTGTAGTTTTTTTCTTTTCCGTTCCAATATGCGCACATGATGCACTTGCAAGACACATTCTTTCTCCACCTGAATCACATTCCAAACAATAACATGATTAGAATCAGGTATGTATTTCTTAAGCAATGAAACATGAAACACATTATGTGCAGTCATGGATGCAGGTAATGTAAGAATATATGCAACTGGCCCAATCCTTTCTAGGATTTCAAATGGCCCACAAAATTTGGTTGCCAACTTTGAACAGTTTCTTGGCCTCAGGGAACTTCTATTGGCTTTCACTTTCAGGAAAAAATGATCGTCGACTTTAAACTCTCTGTGGGTTTTGTTTTTATCATAATAACTTTTCTGCCTGTCTTGGGAAGACTTTAAATTCTGCTTAATTTTTAGCATTTTCTCTTCCATTTTCTTGAGAAACTCTATCCTAACTACTTCTCTATCAGTTGGATTATCCCAACTTACTGGAGTATTTCACATTCTTCCATAATGTGCTTAAAATGGGCTCATCTTCAATGATGATTGATACCCATTATTGTAGGAAAATTCTACCAAGTGTAGGTAGTCTTCCCATTTAGATGGTTTGTCCATCACATACATCCTTAGCGTGTCTTCAATTACTCTGTTCACCCTCTCTATTTGTCCATCAGAATCAGGATGATAAGAAGTGATTAAGTTCAAATTCATTCGGAATCCTTTGAACAATCCCTTCCAAAACTTTGAGGTAAATTTTGGGTCCCTGTCAGACAAAATTTTCTTGGGAATACCATTCAATCATGCTATTTCCCTCATAAAAATATCAGGAATGTTAGTTGCCTTGTGAGTAGTCTTCAATGGAATAAAATGGGTAGCTTTCATAAGATTTTCCACCACCACCATGATTGAATCATGTTGCTTGCTTTTTCTGGGAAATCCTATGATGAAATCCATTGTTACCACCTCCCACTTCCACACAGGAATGGGTAAAGGTTGCAACAACCCTGGTGGGTGCCTGTGCTCATCTTTCACCTTCTAGCACTCCATACATCTGGCGATGTATTATGTGATCTCTTTCTTCATACTTGGTCAAAAGTAATGGCTCTTGAAATGTATTAATATGTATTAATTATGTACTTAATTTATATGTGATGCATGTCTTTTCCTTTGAAATGTATCATGTATTTCGTTGCAATTATGAATTATTGTTAATTCCATTATTTTTGTGTGTTAGTAGTAATCCTTTGATTACTCTGTATTGTTTGGTTAATTTTAATTAAATATGCTTATATATATGTATGTATGTATGTATGTATGTATGTATGTATGAGATTGTTTTGCATAGTAGCATTGCCCGATAGTGGAGTTCATGGTCAAGGACATTACAATATGGTATCCGAGCCATAGTTTCAACGTTGAGCTTCGATGGGTCAGATAAGTGGTCTTTTGACCCAAGGTGTTCAGATGGAACCAATTTCGAACCTTAGAATGTTTTTGAGTGCCAAGGGGTTACTTGGTCGTGTTACAAAGCTCAAGAGGAGTAGCGGTAGAATAAACCGCAGTGGGCGTGGTATTTGACCATGGAGAGAGAGAGATCAACACTTGAGGTGTGGGAGTCGTAGGATCTGTTCAGAAGGAAAGGAATAACCTTTATGACCATCAGATCTAGAGAAAGCACATAAGGGTTAACCTAGGAAGTCGTTCAAACTTCGTGACGTCGAAGAAGATTTATGCAAAGGTATGAGAAATTTCAAAAATCGAAGCGCCAAAGTCCTGAAAGAGATCTACACCATAGATCATCGGAAAATATCTTGACCATTGCATCAAACAAAGGAGAAGATCATGATTTTGGATTTTGGGAGAATTAAAGTATATTGAGGGGAGAAGTTCTGAAGTCAGAAGTTAAGAAGTGAGAATAGAAGTGGTGGGGTCAAATGATGTTGCCAGAGGTGATGTGGACCTTCTTAGACATGCAGCGTGCCACCACTTGAGTTGGTGACATCTATACCATGTGGACCAAGGGTTCAGAATTTCAAAATTTGAATGATAGAAAGGGAGCAAGTGTGAGAACTTCCAAATTCTCGAAGCTCCGAACTTCCGAAGTCTCGAAGTTTCGAAGAATCGATGTCCCAGAACTCAGACACTTGGAGTTCCATAGTGTGTGTCTGTCGTAGGATGTTGGGTAGACGTGGATGATTGATCTTCCTTACTTCACGAGTTCAGTAATTTGAACTTAAAGATATTATCGTATTGCGCTTTGAAATTTTCGAGTGTCGAAGACCCAAGTAGAACCTTTTTACCAAGTGCTTGATCACCCTTGTAATTGCATGGGTTAGGGGACTAAGAGAAAGGGGCTAGTGCCCAAAAACGCAACAGAGCATATCTCCGAAAGAAGAAATTTGCAGGGATTCTTGATTGAAGCAAAATCATAGAAAATGAAAACTGAACATTTTCTTGAATCAGATTTGTTTATGAATGTTGTGGGATTTGTTAAGGAATGATGACCTGACAAATTCCGGTTGTCTGCACATTCTGTTTGCAAAAGTTTAACGAGGGCCAAAATCAATTAGAGTTGCCACTGAGTGCAAAGAAATGGAAGAGGCACGGATTTCTTCTAGTTCAGAGAATGAAATAAAAGGGATGGATGTTCATTTGGGAGTTGAAGGGTCGAACTCCAATGGGCATGGAGAAGAGATAGATAAGGAAGGGCATATGATGAAAATCATTGAAAGATTGCAGAAAGATTCTCAAACTCACCGAGCATATAGCAGAAATCTCATGAAAGATAAGGAAAAATAGGGAGAATTCAACTTAAATTTAATGAAGAGTCTGGAGAGAATAGTAAAGAAGTTGGACAAGGAGAGAGACTTGAGAAAAATAGGGAGTCACCATACTTCTAAGGGAAGAAGATCAAGGAGTGTTGGTAGACACCATCATCACTCCCAAATTGGCTCCAAGAGGAGGGCACATAGTAGTTCAAGCTCATATCCTACCAGAAAGCACAAGAGATCTACGGTGGATAAACTGAAGGAAGAAATGAACGATATTAAGCCTCCTATGTTTGATGGAGAACATAAGAAGGAGGATGATGTCGAGACATGGTTGCTTGGCATGAGGAAACATTTCCAACTATAGAATTATTCCTCTCATGCAGAAGGAAGAATTGTGATGTTTCAAATGAAATGAAAAGCATCCATGTGGTGGGATCAACTTGTGCAGGTGCAACACATTAGAGAGAAAGATATTAGTTGGAAAGAATTCAAGAAATATTTCGACAAGAAATACTTGACTCAAAGATATTATGACAGAAAGATGAAAGAGTTCTTTGAACTCAAGCTCGATAGCATGACCATTGATGAGTGTGTACAAAATTTTTTGGAATTACTGAAGTATGTTCCATTCATCAAGGATGAGACTTTCAAGATTCAAAGGTATCTGCATGGACTCCCACCTTCCATTGGGGACAAGATTCAGTATGATGACCCTAAAACTATGAAAGAAACTATAAGAAGAGTGGAATTCTTATATGAGAAACAAAGAGAGAATCCACTATCTGGAAGGCTTGTGAAGACAAGAAGAAATTCAAGATGGATCAGAGGGAGAAGGGAGCTAAGCCACATTTTTTCAAAAACAATCCTCAAGGACAACCATATTTTAGAGAGCCCAGGGAGGCTAAAGTGGGTGGGAAAATGTGAAGAATGCCACCTATGGAATGTTGGGATTGTAAAGGAAACCATAGGTACATAGATTTTCCCCATAGAAATGACAAAGTGAGAGTTGTCCACAATGTTCAACAGGCTGAAACAGTGGAGGACATGGGCAGTAGAATAACTAGAATTTACGTAACCTTGGACAATAAGAAAGCATAATATCATTTGCACATTATTGAAGTGGAAGTTATGATCAACAACCAACCATTTACTATTTTAATTGATTTAGGGGCTATCCATAGTTTTATAGATCCTAGAGTGGTGGAAAGTTTGCAATTTTCGAGAAGAAAAAATGAAAAGAATTGGTTAGTGCAGATGGATACATGAACAGGAAAGTCATTGAGTTAGTTAAGTCCTATCAACTAGAAATGAATGGACTGAGCACAAATATTGAATTGAACTTTATACCTTTAGATCTTATGACTGTCTAGTTGGGATGGATTGGTTGGACCAGCACCATGCCATCTTGGAATGTCGTAACAAGGCATTCACTTGCTTAGATGAGGAAGGAAATTGGAAAATAGTCCATGGAATTCCTAGAGTTGTTGTTGTTAGAGAAATCTCAACAATGTAGTTGAAGAAGTGCTTCTGGAAAGGTTGTCAATTATTTGCAGCCCACTTGGAGGAAGAACCTGAGGATAAGGTGTCAAAGACCGAAGACCATGAAATACTAAAGGAGTTTGAGGATATATTTCAGGAGGTACCCGGACTACCTTCGAAAAGAGATATCAACTTCTCTGTAAACATGATTCCTGGAGCAACTCCAGTGTCGAAATATCCTTACAGAATGAGTACACCAAAGCAGAAAGAACTGCAATTGCAGCTTGAAGAGATTTTGAAGAAGGGGTATATCCACCAAAGTGTGTCACCTTGGGGTGCCCCGGTACTTTTCGTGAATAAGAAGGATGGGATGTTGAGATTGTGTATCGATTTCAGACAATTGAACAAAGTAATTGTAAAGAACAAATATTCTCTGCCGAGGATTGATGACCTCTTTGATCAATTGAAGGATGCGAAGATATTTTTGAAGATAGATCTTAGGTCAGGATATCACCAGGTAAGGATAAAGTATGAATACATCAACAAGACCACCTTTAGAAAAAGGTATGGTCATTACGAGTTCACAGTGGTGTCATTTGGGCTGTCGAACACACCCGTTGTTTTTATGTGCCTGATGAATGGTGTATTCAGGGACTATCTAGACAAGTTTGTGATAGTCTTCTTGGATGACATTTTGGTGTATTCCAATTCGAAGGAAGAGCATCAAAAACATTTGATTATGGTGTTGCAAGTGCTAAGAGAGAACCAACTATATGCCAAGTTGAGAAAATGATTGTTTTATCAAAAAGAGATCCATTACTTGGGGCATATTATTTTAGAGGATGGGATAGCTGTAGATCCTGAGAAGATTGAGGCCATCTGAGAATGGTCAGTGCTGAAGAATGTAACAGAAGTCAGAATCTTTATCGGTATAGATGGCTATTACATAAGGTTTATCACAGGGTTCTCGAGGATAGCTCACCCTATCACTTCCTTGCAAAGGAAGGAGAAGAAATTCCAGTGGACAGAGTAATGTGAGAGAAGCTTCTAGCGATTGAAGCAATTATTAACCAGTGCTCTATTCCTGAGAATTGCAGATCCGAATGAAGACTTTGTAGTGTGCACAGATGCATGCAAAGAAGGAATGGGAGGAGTCCTTAGTTAGAATAGATTCATAATTTCTTATGAACCCATAAAGTTGAAAGAGCACGAAAGGAACTATGGAACTCATGATTTGGAGTTGGAAACCATCGTTCATTCTCTAAAGAAATGGAGGCATTACCTCTTGGGAAAGAGGTTGGAACTCAGGATAGACCATAATGGTTTGAAGTATTTGTTTGATCATCCAAACTTGAATGCTAGGAAGAGTAGGTGGCTGGAGTTTCTTTGTGAGTATGAATTTGATATCAAGCATATCAAAGGAAAGGAAAAAAAAGTGGTTGATGCACTCAACAGGAGAGTGCATGAATTTCATGCTACAACCACTAGCATATACTGAACTAATATTAAAGGCATAATTTCAGAGGCTGCAAATACAGGTTTACAGTACAGGGATTTGGTAGCAAAAGCTATAGCAAGTTAATATGCCATAGAAAGTGGAGAATTATAAATTGTAAACCGATGGAACACTTATGTGCAAGAACAAAATTTATGTACCTAATGTCCAGGACTTGAAACTTATGATTTTGAATGAAATGCATAATGTGCCTTATGATAGGCACCCTGGATATAAAAAAACTATGGCAGCAGTCAAGAGCCATCACTTTTGTCCAAGTATGAAGAAAGAGATTGCAGAATACATCGCCAGATGTACGGAGTTCTAGAAGGTTAAAGCTGAGCATAGGCACCCAGGAGGGTTGTTGCAACCTTTACCCATTCCTGAGTGGAAGTGGGAGGTAGTGACAATGGATTTCATCACATGATTGCCCAGAATAGGAAAGTAGCATGATTCAATCATGGTGGTGGTGAACAAGCTTATGAAAGCTTCCCATTTTATTCCACTGAAGACTACTCACAAGGTAGCTAATGCTGCTAATAGTTTTACGAGGGAAATAACACGATTGCACGGTATTCCCAAGACAATTGTATCTGACAGGGACCCGAAATTTACCTGAAAGTTATGGAAGAGGTTGTTCAAAGGATTCACAATGAATCTGGACTTCAACATTGCTTATCATCCTGAGTTTGATGGACAGAAAGAGAGGGTGAACAGGGTAATAGAAGACACACTAAGGATGTATGTGATGGACAAACTATCTAAATGGGAAGACTACCTACACTTGGTATAATTTGCCTACAACAATGAGTATCAAGCATCATTGAAGATGAGCCCATTTGAAACAATTTATGGCAGAAAGTGTAATATTCCAGTAAGTTGGGATAATCTTGCTAATAGAGAAGTAGTTGGGCCAGAGTTGCTCAAGGAAATGGAAGAGAAAATGCTAAAAATTAAGCAGAATTTAAAGGCTTCCCAAGACAAGCAGAAAAGTTATGTTGATAAAAACAAAACCCACGGAGAGTTTAAAGTGGGCGATCATGTTTTCCTAAAAGTGAAAGCCAGTAGAAGTTCCCTAAGCCTCGAAAACTGTTCGAAGTTGGCAGCCAAATTTTCTGGGCCATTTGAAATCCTAAAAAGGATTGGGCCGATTGCATATATTCTTGCATTACCTGCATCCATGAATATACATAATGTGTTTCATGTTTCATTTCTTAATAAATATATACATGATGCTAATCATGTTATTGATTGGAATGTGATTCAGGTGGAGCAAGAAGGTGTCTTGCAAGTGCATCCTATGCGCATATTGGACCCGAAAGAGAAAGCAACTCTAGAATCGAGCCATAGGGATTGTAAAGGTCCAGTGGACCTGGTACGGTCATGAGGATGCAACATGGGAGCATGAGGATGCTATGCGGGCATAATACCCACATTTTTTTGAAGATTTTGGAAATCTTGTTGTTGTTGTGTAAAATTTTCATTGAGGACAGTGAAAAAAGTAGGGAGAGGATTGTAATATCCCCAAGGATTAGCCCAGTTATATTATGTATTGTAAGCCTATTTTGTAGGATGGTGAGTCGAGTGTTGATAAGTTGTTGGGCTTATGTGTTTATTAGGCCAAAGAGCCTAAGTGTTAAAGGCTAGGAGCCAGATTTTGTATATGTAATTATGCAGATCATTAATAAAATATAAACATCACTGCGTGTTGACCAACCATGAAGAAAGAGTGACGGGGGGCTAAGCTTCCACAAGGATAGATAAGGGAGAGGGGGCTGAAAGGTTGGAAGTGTGGATAAGCTTGAGGGATTAAGTCCTGGAATAATAATTTATTAATATTCCAAAGTGGTGTGAAAGGTATATTTTTATCCTAAATTCTTGTAAAAGGGAATGCATACTTGATGGAGTGCATGCAGCTTCATGGGCAACATGTGTCGGCCCAGTCACATGAAATTTAACCCAAGAATTGAGCCCTAATGGGGGTTCTTCTCCATTCTTGTTTCTATTGTTTGAGTTGTGTTGTCTTTGTATCTGATCTTTGCATACCTCATGTAGCTCTAAAACCCAAAACTGTGAGGCGAACTTGGAATGTTTTCCTGAGAAGCTGAGGCATCGTCCGTTTGAACCATTTGAGCCTGGGTTCAATCTCTGTGTTGATTCCTTATCATGCACCCTGAAAACCAATGGCAAAACCGTGGACTGATCTGTGTCTCCTATGTGTCATGTGAACCTAGTTTATCCACACTACAAATATGAGTTCGTACTTAACCATTTGGGTTGTTGTCTTATGTGAAACCCTGAGCATACCATAATTTTCTATGTTGTGTGTGTTATAACTATGGGTTGTTGTGGCCACATAGTCCCTTGGTTGAGTGTGAATTGTTGACGTCATTTGTTCCTTGTTGAGCCTTACTGTTTTCCTCCTTGTTCTAGAACAGAGCTGAAGAAGAAGGTTGCTAGGCCTGTGTGGAACACTCTCTCCAGGTCAGAGAGGTTGTTCCAGTTGAAGAAGAAGGTTGTCAGTCCTCTGAGTGACTCTCTCCAGGTGAGATAGTGTGTGGAGGAAGTGAGAACTACAGGAAGGGGTCTTGTAGCTGCCACATAACTCAAAGATTCTAGTCTGGCCTGTTGTTGAAGCCCAAGGCAAGGGAGCTTTAGCAGCTAAAGGAATGTCTGCTGTGATAGTGAAGGTGTATACTCCTGGGGTGGGATAGGCATGTGGGGAATGAGAGTCTGTGAGCAGTGGGAATAAGTGGCTCTTGGGAGATAATCCATCCTCATAAACTGTGTGTCTTTCTATTGACCTTGCCTAGCCTAGGATTCCCTTTCCCATTGGAGATTAGCCCTAGCTCGGGGGTGACCTACTGCTAACAATGATGACCAGCGCAGTGTAAGGCTGGAATGTTTGTGGAAGGTCTACAGGCAGTTGGTGGTGTTATTCCAGTTAAAAGATAAGTATTAATTATGTACTTAATTTATATGTGATGCATGTCTGTGTCTTTGAAATGTATCATGTATTACATTGAAATTATGAATTACCGTTAATTCCATTATTTATGTATGTTAGCAGTAATCTTGTGATTACTCTGTATTGTTTGGTTAATTTTCATTAAACATGCATGTTATATATATATATGTATGAGATTGTTCCATGTAGTAGCATTGTTTGGAAGTGGAGTTGATGGAAGAGGACGTTACAGAATTCCACTACATTAGAGAGGTGGTGCAGTGTAATGAGGTAACTATAATCAAGGTTAGCATTCACACCAAATTATTTTGAAAAGGTAGTGGATGGAAGGAAATTTTCTTGATGTAGGGAAAATGTATCTAAATTCAACCCTAGATAATGTAGCCATCAAGTGGGATACTTCCAGTATAGTGCTAGTTACATCCTTTATGCAACTAGGAGTTTCCATTTATAAATGGAATGTGAATGGAGATATCTATATTGCATTCTTTCATTTTAGACTTGAAAACTTATTTCTCAATTGTATTCTTGATTTTAGTTGGTAGTGTGGTTTCTTTTTTTAAATATTTATAAAAGAAAAAAAAACAATAAAGAGGACATTCATTTGTACCTAGTGTGATTTTTCT
>JASDQU010503958.1:88733-101941 GCA_032191745.1 Picea mariana
TATATATATATGTATGAGATTGTTCCATGTAGTAGCATTGTTTGGAAGTGGAGTTGATGGAAGAGGACGTTACAGAATTCCACTACATTAGAGAGGTGGTGCAGTGTAATGAGGTAACTATAATCAAGGTTAGCATTCACACCAAATTATTTTGAAAAGGTAGTGGATGGAAGGAAATTTTCTTGATGTAGGGAAAATGTATCTAAATTCAACCCTAGATAATGTAGCCATCAAGTGGGATACTTCCAGTATAGTGCTAGTTACATCCTTTATGCAACTAGGAGTTTCCATTTATAAATGGAATGTGAATGGAGATATCTATATTGCATTCTTTCATTTTAGACTTGAAAACTTATTTCTCAATTGTATTCTTGATTTTAGTTGGTAGTGTGGTTTCTTTTTTTAAATATTTATAAAAGAAAAAAAAACAATAAAGAGGACATTCATTTGTACCTAGTGTGATTTTTCTRTTAAAACCATCAAAGGATCAAGCAAGGATGGCATAAATATGTCAAATATTGGTTGAATCATTGGGGAATACAAGAAGAAGTCATCATGCAAAATACCAATAGTATTAAAAATATTATCACTTCTAATTTTAAAGAGAATATATGGTGTGATAAATAATTATATGATAAAAGGAAACTAAGATACTACAAGGAGGTGGTCAATCCTAATTTAGAAGATCAAAAAGTACCTCTCATTTTTTAGAAGCAAAAAGAATAAAATCAAAATTACTAAAATAAGAACAAACTCTCACGAGCTACATAGTGAGACTGGGCATTGGACAATTCCCAACATATTTCCCCATCAATGATTTGAGTGGAAATCAATAGTGTTATTGCAGGGGATCTTATGGAAGTCGCACCGCTTCCTAGTATCTTTCTTCATCTTCTCGTTGTCCTTCTTTGCTTGGGGCTTGGTTTGGTTGTCTTGAGGTTTCCCATATTTTCTCAGTAAGTTGGGATAATCCAGCTAATAGAGAAGTAGTTGGGCCAGAGTTGCTCAAGGAAATGGAAGAGAAAATGCTAAAATTAAGCAGAATTTAAAGGCTTCCCAAGACAGGCAGAAAAGTTATGTTGATAAAAACAAAACCCACAGAGAGTTTAAAGTGGGCGATCATGTTTTCCTAAAAGTGAAAGCCAGTAGAAGTTCCCTAAGCCTCGAAAACTATTCAAAGTTGGCAGCCAGATTTTCTGGGCCATTTGAAATCCTAAAAAGGATTGGGCCTATTGCATATATTCTTGCATTACCTGCATCCATGACTATACATAATGTGTTTCATGTTTCATTTCTTAAGAAATATATACATGATGATAATCATGTTATTGATTGGAATGTGATTCAGGTGGAGCAAGAAGATGTCTTGCAAGTGCATCCTATGCGCATATTGGACCCCAAAGAGAAAACAACTCTGGAATCGAGCCATAGGGATTGTAAAGGTCCAGTGGACCTGGTACGGTCATGAGGATGCAACATGGGAGCATGAGGATGCTATGCAGGCATAATACCCACATCTTTTTGAAGATTTTGGAAATCTTGTTGATGTTGTGTAAAAGTTTCATTGAGGACAGTGAAAAAAGTAGGGAGAGGATTGTAATATCCCCAAGGATTAGCCCAGTTATATTATGTATTCTAAACCTATTTTGTAGGATGGTGAGTCGAGTGTTGATAAGTTGTTGGGCTTATGTGTTTATTAGGCCAAAGAGCCTAAGTGTTAAAGGCTAGGAGCCTGATTTTGTAGATGTAATTATGCATATCATTAATAAAATATAAACATCACTGTGTGTTGACCGACCATGATGAAAGAGTGACGGGGGAATAAGATTCCACAAGGATAGATAAGGGAGAGGGGGTTGAAAGGTTGGAAGTGTGGATAAGCTTGAGGGATTAAGTCCTTGAATAATAATTTATTAATATTCCAAAGTGGTTTGAAAGGTATATTTTTATCCTAAGTTCTTGTAAAAGGGAATGCATACTTGATGGAGTGCATGCAGCTTCATGGGAAACATGTGTCGGCCCAGTCACATAAAATTTAACCCAAGAATTGAGCCCTAATGGGGGTTCTTATCCATTCTTGTTTCTATTGTTTGAGTTGTGTTGTCTCTGCATCTGATCTTTGCATACCTCATGTAGCTCTGAAACCCGAAACTGTGAGGCGAACTTGGAATGTTTTCCTAAGAAGCCGAGGCATCGTATGTTTGAACCATTTGAGTCTGGGTTCAATCTTTGTGTTGATTCCTTATCATGCACCCTGAAAACCAATGGCAAACCCGTGGACTAATCCGTGTCTCCTATGTGTCATGTGAACCTAGTTTATCCACACTGCAAATCTGATTTCGTACTTAACCATTTGGGTTGTTGTCTTATGTGAAACCCTGAGCATACCATAATTTTCTATGCTTTGTGTGTTATAACTATGGGTTGTTGTGGCCACGTAGTCCCTTGGTTGAGTGTGAATTGTTGATGAAATTTGTTGCTTGTTGAGCCTTACTGTTGTCCTCCTTGTGCTAGAATAGAGATGAAGAAGAAGGTTGTCAGGCCTATGTGCAACACTCTCTCCAGGTCAGAGAGGTGGTTCCAGTTGAAGAAGAAGGTTGTCAGGCCTCTGAGCAACTCTCTCCAGGTGAGATAGTGTGTGGAGGAAGTGAGAACTCCTGGAAGGGGTCTTGTAGCTACCACATAGCTCAAAGATTCTGGTCTGGCCTGTTGTTGAAGCCCAAGGCAAGGGAGCTTTAGCAGCTAAAGGAATGTTCGCTGTGATAGTGAAGGTGTATACTCCTGGGGTGGGATAGGCATGTGGGGAATGAGAGTGTGTGAGCAGTGGGAATAAGTGGCTCTTGGGAGATAATCCATCCTCATAAACTGTGTGTCTTTCTATTGACCTTGCCTAGCCTAGGATTCCCTTTCCCATTGGAGATTAGCCCTAGCTCAGTGGTGACCTACTGCTAACAGTGATGACRAGCGCAGTCTAAGGCTGGAATGTTTATGGAAGGTCTACAGGCAGTTGGTGGTGTTATTCCAGTTAAAAGATAAGTATTAATTATGTACTTAATTTATATGTGATGCATGTCTRTGTCTTTGAAATGTATCATGTATTMCATTGAAATKATGAATTACYGTTAATTCCATTATTTATGTATGTTAGCAGTAATCTTGTGATTACTCTGTATTGTTTGGTTAATTTTCATTAAACATGCATGTTATATATATATGTATGAGATTGTTCCRYGTAGTAGCATTGTTWGGAAGTGGAGTTGATGGAMGAGGACGTTACAGAATTCCACTASATTAGAGAGGTGGTGCAGTSTAATGAGGTAACTATAMTYAAGGTTAGSATTCACACCAAATTATTTTRAAAAGGTAGTGKATGGAAGGAAATTTTCTTGATGTAGGGRAAATGTATCTAAATTCAACCCTAGATAATGTAGCCATCAAGTGGGATACTTCCAGTATAGTGCTAGTTACATCCTTTATGCAACTAGGAGTTTCCATTTATAAATGGAATGTGAATGGAGATMTCTATATTRMATTCTTTCATTTTAGACTTGAAAACTTATTTCTCAATTGTAWTCTTGATTTTAGTTGGTAGTGTGGTTTCTTTTTTTAAATATTTATAAAAGAAAARAAAAYAATAAAGAGGACATTCATTTGTACCTAGTGTGATTTTTCTRTTAAAACCATCAAAGGATCAAGCAAGGATGGCATAAATATGTCAAATATTGGTTGAATCATTGGGGAATACAAGAAGAAGTCATCATGCAAAATACCAATAGTATTAAAAATATTATCACTTCTAATTTTAAAGAGAATATATGGTGTGATAAATAATTATATGATAAAAGGAAACTAAGATACTACAAGGAGGTGGTCAATCCTAATTTAGAAGATCAAAAAGTACCTCTCATTTTTTAGAAGTGAAAAGAATAAAATCAAAATTACTAAAATAAGAACAAACTCTCACGAGCTACATAGTGAAACTGGGCATTGGACAATTCCCAACATATTTCCCCATCAATGATTTGAGAGGAAATCAATAGAAAGTGTCATATTTAAGAATTTCTCCACAAGGGGAACATTGACCCAAGTCATCACCTTGTTGAAGCCCAATCATGCTAGTGCAGAAGAAAGATAGGATGTGGTGACTCTGCATTGATTACCAGGCCCTAAATAAAATCACAATCGGGGGACCGATACCCGATTCCCCAAATCGACGATCTCCTTGATCATCTCAAGGGGCCAAATACTTCAGTAAGATTGATCTGAAGTATAGCTACCATCAAGTCACAATAGAATAGACAAATGTATGGAGAAATTCCTTTGAGTCAAAAGAAGGTCTTTTTGAATGGATGGTCATGCCCTTTGGGTTGACAAATGCCCCAACAACTTTCATGAGCATGATGGACGATATCTTGCAGCCTTTCACTAATTATTTTGGGTGGTGTATCTGGATGACATCCTCATCTACAACAAGACTTGGGAATAACACTTGCAACATACTCAGCAAGTTCTAAACACTCTGTGGCAACACAAGCTATATGCCAGCTTGGAAAAAATTTTCTTCGACATGGACAAGGTCTAATACCTAGTCTACATTGTTGATGCGTATGGTTTGCATGTTGATCCAACCAAGATCCAAGTCAACCGTGATTGGCCAACCCCAACCATGCTTACTGAGATTTGGATCATCTTAGGCCTTTCCAATATCTATCATTTGTTTGTTTTGGGATTCTCCCATATTACATGGGCCCTCAGCCAAATAACCAAAGATGGTGGTACGGAAAAAAAATTGTGGGGCTCATCCCAACAAAAAGAATTTGATGATATGAAGCAACACTTGTGCTCCACCACAATTATTTCATTACCTGACCTGCAACAACCCTTAGAGATTGAGACAGATGATTCGGACTATGTTGTGGAAACAATCATCACTTAGCACGACCACCCTGTCACCTATCATACTAAGACACTATCAAATGTTGTCCATAAGTACCTTACTTATGACAAATAAATGTAATCCATTATGAAATCCTTATTCCAGTGGAGGCATTACATTATCGGGAACGATACAGTCATCCACAATAATCATAAGCCACTGCAGTTCATGAATACACGAGGAAAATTGCAAAATGACCACCATCAAAAGTGGTCCACATATTTGTAGTAGTTCCACCTTAATATCAAGTATAAAATATGAAGTACCAACTGAGTCATTGATTTCCCCAGTCAACCTCAATTCGTGACACTCACCATAGTGTTCAATTATCATGGTGACAAGACCTTCATATGGCCCTAATTCTATGAGACAGATCCTGACTTTGCCAACACGTACCAGATATTGGGAGAAAACATAGTTGTTACTAATTTCCATCTTCAAGGTGAGATAATGTGCCATATGGTACATCTCTTATTTCCATTAAGGGAGTGAGGGAAGCTAATTTAGGAATCCCACTACAGTCGGGTAGAAGGACACTTTGACATGGAAAATACAATGGCAGTGTTGTAGAGAAATTTTTATTGGCCAAAAATTTGACAGGATGTCAACAAGTATATCTGGTGCTACACTTCCTGTGCTATTTTCAAATCGACCACTAAGAAACAAGGACTTTACACTCCTCTTCCTACTCCTGATAGGCTCTAGGAATCCATCTCAATAGACTACATTTTGGGCCTTCCATCCACCAAGCGGGGAAATGACTGTGTTTTTGTGGTTGTTGATCGCTTTTATAGGATGGTGATTCTGGTCACTCACAAGAAGAGCACCACAACAGAGGCCACTACTAAGATATTCTTTGAATGAGTGTGGGTATACTTTGGGATCCCACAAGCAATTATCTCAGATCAAGACAATTGTTTCCTCAACATATTTTGGTCGAGCCTCTGGTCACTGCTAGACAGCAAGCTCACTGAGTGCACTACTTTCCACCCCCAGATGGATGGTCAAACCAAGTTCGTCAACCAAATGATCATGCACATCCTATGCATGTACAATTACAATCACCTCCACACTCAGTATGAGAGTCTTCTCTATGTTCATCACAACTACAACATAGTCATACATAGCTCAATCGACCATAACCCCTTTCAGGTGGGGTTGGGATTTCAACCATTGGGTCCCATGGATTTTTCACTGCCCCTTGCAGCCACTTGAGAAGACTCATCACATGCTCCAACTGGAGCTGAAAAAGCCACCTTATTCATTGAGAGGATCTGAAACATCTGCCAATAAGTTCAATATATTTTACAAAAGTCCAATTCCAAGTAAAAGCAACGCCATGATCAACATCGGGTGCCACACCAGTTTTAGGTGGGAGACAAAGTTTGGTTGCATTTGAAAAAATAACACCTTACAGGGCCTCATCGGAAGCTTCATACACTCCATTATGGACCCTAAACCATCACCAAAGTTTTGTGTGACAATTATTTTGAGGTCAATCTTCCCCCCTTCCTTAGCTTGCACCCGGTGTTTAATGTGGACCTCCTTCGACCTTATTTTCCACCATTATTGGACACCTTAGAGATAACATAACTGTTTACACCAATAGAGCTCAACCATGACTGCATAGAAAAATCATCCACTAATCATATCCTGGACACACAGGTGAAGTTCACTCGCCAACAAAGGATCTAGCTTTATTGGGTTGTCAAACTAGGGCAACAATTGCACCAAGGCAAGTGGCTCACCCGGGGCCGAATTCAACAAAAATTTCCTCATCTGATGGGGGAACTCAACACAATGGAGAACATTGATTCCTAATAGGGGATGATTGATATATGAGGATCTCAGTGGCCACCCATCTTTTCCAGCTGGTGCAAAACAGTTTTCTGGCAACTTACTTTTTCTAGTAGTTTTTTCGGTTCCTGAACTTTCAGTGCCATTTTGAGGGTCTAAATGATGATTTTTCACAATCAGGAACCTCAATTCAAACGAAAGGTTTTTATTGATCCCCCTAAATGAATTTCCTCATCAATACCTTTCCAACAATCTATCATTCACCATAAACGAAGATTGTATGCAAAAGTTACGACCTTGAGAAGTTGATGTACTAACTTACCCCAATGGGGCCCACATGACTTTTTTCATTTCATCTCTTAGGGTTAGGTTTTTGGATGCATAGGGTTTTGGAATTCATGTTTATTAAAAAAAGGACTCCATATCTGCATGATACTCATCTTCTTGCGAATGATCATAGCCATCACATCTCTTCTCAAAGATAAGTTGCCACCATTCTAGCAAGCTTGTTTTCAATCTACATTTTACAATTTTCAATATATTTCTTATTGAATAGAAGTCAATTTTTACTGTATCTATATTATTGTTCACTGTTTATTTGTGTTAATATTATAAATCTATAGTTTCATTTCATTCCACTTATAAATCCGGATCAAACTTCTAAATGATGCTATCATGCACCCTAAATGAAGATTGTATGCAAAAGTTACGACCCTCAGAAGTTGATGTACTAACTTACCACAATGGGGCCCACATGAATTTTGGCGTTTCATATCCTAGGGTTATGTTTTGGGATGTCAAGGGTTTTTGGATTTATATTTATTTTAAAAGGGCCTTCAGAGCCTCATGGTACTCATTTTCTTGCGAATGAGCATAGCTGTCACATCTCTTCTCAGAGATAAGTTGCCACCATTCTAGAAAGATTTTCTAAATACATGGAACATGAATCCAATGATCATATCGTCAACACATAGTTCAAGGGCACTCTCCAACAAAGGATCCAACTTTATTGGGTTGTCAAAGAAAGGGAGCTCCTACATGAAGGAAAGTGGCCCATCCATGGCCAAATTCAGCATAAATTTCCTCATTTGATGGGGGCACTCAACACAATGGAGACCATTTCTTCCTAAGGGGGAATGATTGATCTATGAGGATCTTGGTCGCCACCCATCGTTTCCAACTCGCTCAAAACAATGTTTTGGCAACTTACTATTTTTAGCAGTTTTTCAGTTCCTCAACTTTTGGGGCCATTTTGAGGGCCTACACTATGTTTTTTCCTGACCAAGCACCTCAATGAAAACCAAAGGCTCTGATTGATCCCCCTAAATGAAATTCCTCATAAATACCTTTCCAAAAAGATAGCATGCACCCTAAACAAATATTGTATGCAAAAGTTACGACCTTGAGAAGTTGATGTACTAACTTACCCCAATGGGGCCCACATGACTTTTGGAATTTCATCTCCTAGGGTTAGGATCTTGGAAATATAGGGTTTTTGCATTAATTTTTATTGAAAAAATGCCTTCATATCCTCATGGTAATCATCTTCTTGCGAATGAACATATCCATCACATCTCTTCTTAGAGATAAGCTGCCACCATTCTAGCAAGCTTGTTTTCAGTATGCATTTTACAGTTTTCGACATATTTCTTATTTAATAGAAGTCAATTTTTACTGTATCTTTGTTATTTTTCACTGTGTCTCTGTGTTAATATTATAAATCTATAGTTTCATTTTGTTTTGTTCATAAATCCAGATCAAACTTCTAAAATTATAATAATACCCACCACAATATATTTAGTTATTCTTCCTAAAAAACAGTCAATGATAACAAGATAGTCACAATTAATAATATGATATCTAGAAGAAGCCCCATTCTTCACAAGCCTTGGAAATATTTATAATCTCTTATTCTAAGTTTACAATCCTTATGAAATCTTGATCATGTCAATGATGGGGATGTCAAGTTGATGATCAAACATTGTTGTTCGTATTGTTATTTATTTGTCTTTTCTAATATATGTTGGTGGGGTTTCCCTCTTCTTCTTATCATGTTCTTGAATTCTCTCAACCTAAAACAAGTCTATCCCATAATGAATTGGTTGGGAGGGTGTTACTTACAATGATATTTTTCTTTCATTCTCTAATTAGACGAAGTGACTTAAAAATATATAATCAATCATGTAATTCGACAATAAATATTATAAGTATAAGAACATTACGTACCTTTAATCTTCACCTTTCCAATGATCATCCCCTAGTCCAAACTAGTGCTCCAAAAGAATATTTCCAATAAAAGAGGAAATCATGTCCAATGGTGTCTTACCACCCAACGAACATAGGCACCTGAACCCATATGTTTCCCCAAAACACACACTCAAGCTCAATGGGGGTATATGAGGAAAACACAAGGTAATCAACTAGATCATTCACTCTACCCATAAAATCAAATCAGGTATCATACATCGAATTTATCATCCATAGTGTGATAGAGAGGCCTATGGACATCAATGCCAAGCTAAAATAATGGTCTTAGTACCTCAATAGGTCAATTACTCACTCATGAGCATTAGTACACCTAGAGTTTAGGTACACCCCCTACCTCATCTATCCACTAAAACTAGGTTTGAGAAGTTATTAGAATACAAGTTTCTCAAATTCAAATAAATAAACTCTCTTTCTTAAGGTAGAAATTTCAATATTCCATAAACAACCAACAATGATCCAACCTCTTCACACAAGACAAGCATTCATTTTTCTAATCTATCAAAGGATAGAACTCGCTCCCAAGGATGTCTCTTAGCCTTAACATTCCACCATATCTAAATAGACTTGGGGTGAAATCAATCTTAGGAGAAAAAGTACAAATGTCATAGAAAGGGAAAAAGCTGAAACACAACTCGTTCCATATAGGAATCTTACTCCATATCAATTCAGGAAGCAATTTCATGTTAAATTTTCCCTTCCCAAGCTTACTAGGTATTGGAATTAGGTAGCGTATCCTCATTGATGAAAAGTCCCATCCCTTGGGAACAATTTCCACAACTTAATTAATATCCATCTTGGTTGCTCCCATCATCTATCCTTATATCCTTTGTTAGTGTGAGTCCTAGGAAAAATAAATCTTCAACTCCTCAAATAACAAAATACCATACAAAGATCTTCGGGCTACTCTCAACATCTCACCTAGGTCCGCATAGGCCTTGAAATAAGGCAACAAAAACATTATATAAATTAATCCATGCAACTCATATAATAATTTCAACAAAGGAATATAACTCTGATTATTAGCAAATTTCCATAAAATGAAAAATATATAGGGTTCAATATGGGTGTTCCATCCTCCCCCTCTTTAGAACTAACATCATCTTTGGCATTACAAAAATTACTATGTTTTCTAAATTCCCAACATATATCCAATTATCAATCATTGATCATTACTAAAATAATAAGATAATCTCTACTGTAGAAATGATGAACAACCCATATCTACTATAGAAATAATGAGCAACCCACCTCCGATAATGATAAACAAATCATGTGAATGAGTAGGCCACCATAGTGAACAAATCATAATGGAGAAAATAACTCCATAGTGAATAAATCATGATGAATGAACAAACCACACTAGATAACAAACCTTTGTGGTGTACAAACCACCACATGAATGAACACACTAGGAGAGGAAACCTACGAGTTGAAAAAACCACAATGTGAAGAAAAACACGAGGAGAACAAATCTCCAAGGTGAACAAACCACCAAATGAATAGACAAATTAGGAGAAAAAACCTCCAAGTGGAACAAGCCATCATGTGCAAGAACACATGTAGCGAACAAATTTCTAAGGTGAACAAATAACCATGTGCATAGAGATGCGAGGGGAACTGTAATAACCATTATTTTGCCTAGACTAGTACATGTATACTTAGACATGTATTTACTTTGATGATACATTGGGATCTTATGAATTATGATGGTTTTGTTTGGTTAGGAAAGAGGCTTAATGGATTTTGTTGGTTATGTATGAAGAAATGCATTAATATTTTGATGACGTTTTCATGTAAATTATGCCTTATAGAATTTGTTATCTAGGAATTCAAATTAGTTGAATATTACTTAAATGAACTGATTAATAAGTAAGTTGGTTATTCCAAATGAATTGCAGAATGATGAATAAATGAAATATTTATTATTAAATTGTGACTAATATTGAAAATTAAAAGGTTGAAATATGATATATTGAATGAATATACTTTCTAAATAAATATGAAAAGGGATGAAATGTGTTGATGGGTGATACTAAATGGAAAACCATGATGTTTAATGATGATTGCATATTGACATATATTGTTATATGATTCGGTATGATCACGAGTGATTTGATATATATGAACACAAAGAGCCAGTGATTATGAGTACCTTATGGGAGCCAATACCCATGAGGGAGTGATCATTAGCACTTATAAATAAGGGATAAAGAAAGAAAAATAATTCCACCAAAATTATACCAATAAACCAAGACCTTACTTGGGATTAGAGATCCATGCAGATAGTCTAAGATACGAGAATTATGAATGTCTAAAGTTGAGTAGAACCTTAAATAAGAGTTGTAACTTTTGATGCTACGATAATCACCCATGTGATGAATTATATTACGATCTTGTGAGACATATAGAGACTAATCTTAGTAGAGCCATGATATTATGAGTGAGAACATTCAAGCACCGAGAGGAGGCGGAGGGGGGGCGGGGGTTAACTAGTGTCTATGAGTGATGAGAGGAGTATAAATTGGGGTTTAAAATGATATCATTCGTGATATTATGGGAGAGAACATTCAAGCACCAAGAGGTGGGGGGGGTTAATGAGACGAACAAATTTCGTCACACACAAATAATCCAAAATATCTGGAATATAGTAATCAAATCCATATGGACAAATATATATGTAATAAGAATGAATAGTAAGATATATACAATTGAGAATCAGGGCTCGTTTATATACCCACGCAGGGGTGCCCTTAACCAATAGTCATGTCCTTTGAGACATGTCCTTTCATTATTAATAATTATTATTTATAATTAATTATTATGTTATGAATATCTATTTATGTGATATTTATGTTCATAACATTGCCTTCCCCTTAAAAATGCTTTGTCCTCAAAGCATACTTTATGGAAGACTTATCTCCTGCGTTAGCTTATAATTATCGTCACATGATTCTTCATTATCGAGTTAGTAATCGTTGAGGACCTGAGACGATAGGATCTTCTAAGCGTTGAAAAAAACTATCGCATTGTAAAGGAGTATGCCCATCCTAATTCGATCTTCTGCATGGGGAGTTTATAGGGTTCTTGGAAAGAACTTGATGTATTTTGACTCCGATGATAGCTTCTACTTTGAGCATCACTTGTAGTGGAAGTAATATTTTTTGACATACTGGTCATTTGTTTTTGTTGATACAAGGATTGGCTAAAGTATCGATTTTTGTGATTAGGATGTCGATAAGGCATCCTTGCAACTCAATCCTTACTTCGTATACTTGTAGCTTTTTGTTGATTAAATTTTGGAATTAAGTCTTCTTGATATCTCTGGCTTGTTTGTACCTCGACATTTGAAAACTTCTTTACATTAGCTGGATTTGCCTCCTTTTGAGTTGTAAGGTTGATTGGGTCTGTCATTGTTTCATTAGTCGACATCGTTTCCTTATCGACTAATGATGTTTTGCAATCTATATTTTCTTGTAAAGTCTTTTTATCATGCTTCAACTTTTTAATTTGTGTTAGTAAACTTTGATTATGAACCCTTAGGCGTGATATTTCTTCTTCATCTTCTAATTTGTCGACTTTATTTATAATAATTCGATTCTCTGGCTTTTCATCTTTCATCTTTTTAATTTGTTCCAGCAATTTTTTATTAGGGTTCTTCGAAAGAGAAGCTTCTTCATCATTTCTTGATATTTCTTTCCGAGATCTTGATTCTCTTGCTCCAATTCCTGGATACGTTATTTTGTATCCCTTGACTTCTTAATTTGAGTAAGAAGTTTTTCGCTATGATTTTTTAATCATAATATTTCTTCATCTCATTCTAGTAAGTCTTGGTCCATTTTTTGTCTTTCGGTATTTAGTTCTTCATTTTGTGCAATGAGTTCCCGAATACGCTCTTTGAAGTAGCAATTATCTTTCCATGTTAACCCATTAAAATATTTTTCCTTCTCAATTTCAAACTGTAATTTTTTATTGCTTGCTTTATAATGTCCCAGTTCTCTTTCCAATATTCGTGATTGTATTTCTGAATTTCAAACTGTAATTTTTTTTTACTATCCTTCACTTTTTGGATCCACTTCACTTTTACAAATATAATAATCCTTTTAACAATTATCCATCACAACTAGATATAATTTTTTATTTCCACTTGATGCAAGTCTTTATTCTTCTTTGTAAATATATATAGATATATTTATTATTAATTTTTTTT
>JASDQU010503958.1:106826-148435 GCA_032191745.1 Picea mariana
GCCTCCTCCCGCACTCGCAGCTCGTCATGTGAACCGCATTACCACCCCGATCGAGGACAGTTTAAATCTTACTTTAACCCTTTTTCATCCAATGAAATTTTTTTAGATATTAATATAATATTTAAAATATACCCTTTTCTTTTAAAGTCTCTCCTCTTTTCTTTTTTTAAATGCATCTCTTTTTTTTAATCTTTATACTTTAAATAAAAATTACCTTATCTTTTATAACTTTCCAATAAATAAATATTTTTTTTTCCTTCATATAACTTACCTTATCAAGGTAAGCCTCAGTGCCTCGATTTAAATGCACTGCTTATGCTACAATTTGTTGATAACAATGACCTTTTTTATCCCCTTAACCTTAATGTATACAAATATAATTCTTTAATAATTTTTTTAATTATTTATTATTAAAAAAACTTTAAATATTTCTCCACTTTATCCAATATTAATCCTTGTTATTTTTTTTTACTTTTAACTTTGTATGTCATAATATTAAATTAAGATCCCTTATTTTATTTTAATTGGCTATTACTTAATGTTTGAAAAGTCACAACTTTAAATTGAAATCCAACTATTTTTTTTTATAACTTAAATCTTCACCTTGTGATAGCATAGTAAGGATTTAAGTACGGACTCATAGCTGCATGGGTGAGGCAGTAAAATTTTGATGGATAACATGGATGGACATAATATTTGTATGATGTGTACGACAGCTATGGCGACTGTAGTTATTGGAGGTTGTACGGTTGTTCCACAACAATGAAATTGAATCAACAATGATTCAATTATATATCAACATTGCAATACAGAATTGGCATGGCTTCTTTCCTGTACGGATAAATTTTTAGTGATTGTACCAACTTCTCGGTGGCTCTACAAAATTCACGGGATGATGTGTGGGATGGTACATAATCAATTTATGTTATTTATTTTTATTCTTTTCTATATATATATGTTAGTTATATATATATATATATATATATATATATATATATATATTCTTTCCTATATATATTTATACTTTTTTTTCTATATATATTTATGTTTTTCTATTTTTTTTTTGGATTGGTAGTTGAATGTGTTTTTTCAATGATATTTTCACTGATATTTTGAATTGCAAATGGTCAAGGGCCGGATTTTTGGTTTCTCCAAATTTACGAATGATTACTTCTTCAACAACAATTTATTATTTTTTAAATAGAAAAATGCCTAGTGTAGTCAAAGACCTAGAGTTCCCTGAACTCTGTAAGGTTGAGTGGCCAAACACCTACAATGATGTTTGACAATAGCAAGGTTCGATGGCCAAAGGCCATAATCAGATTTTTCTTTGATACTAAATGAAACAAACAAAGTTTGTCACGCACAAATAATCCAAAATATCTGGAATATAGTAATCAAATCCATATGGACAAATATATATGTAATGAGAATGAATAATAAGATATATCCAATTGAACCCCGAATGGGGTGTTGGTGCAAACCACATGGCGTATAGAGGGAGAGAAGATGAGCAAGCAAGGCGGAGAGCCATGTGACCAGCTCGTGCCGACCACCCCCGACTCTACCTTACATTAACTAGCTTTCACGTCAATTGTAGCAACATTAATTTTGTTTCACCCGACTTCCATTATGCATTGTTCTATGGCTTCTCTGTCTGCTTGTGCTGCTCTCCCTCTCTCGAGGACCAACTCCCACATTCCTCCGCAGCCCTGGCCTGGTTATGCTTGGACATTCATGGTGTTCATAGGTCCCGACCATCTCCAGGCTCTCCACTTTTGCCTAGAACACCAAATCCTTTTCCGTATTCAAATCATGCCACATCAACGAGGATGGTCGTGAAGGGTCTCTCCTTGGCATCCTCCTTGGCCTTGAGCATCGGTTTCTCCCCATGGTTCACCCTCAACACTTTCCTTGCCGCTTCTGCTGCCTGAGCTAGCACCTTTCGCTTCCTCCACCTCACCTGTCTCCCGGTTTGATTGCTTAGCCATAATTGAAAGCTTTCCAGATTCTTCTTTGCACCACCTTGCCACTCCACCGACCTCTAGAACTTCCAATCCTTCCCATGCACCGGTTACTGGTTCTTCAAAGTCGCCCATGGGGGCGCCACCTCCTGTTCGAGCCGCCCGAAGCAACACGTCCTCTTCTACCATCCTCTATGATTTGGTATTCGAACTCCGTCAGGGAATGGAGGACCTCCAATTTTAAATGTAGCTTATGGATGGAAGGATCTTGACCCTCCTTCAGCTCATATCTACCTTCCAAGACGCCTCTCCCTCCTACCGAGTAGGCACAGCTTCAGCAGGGACGCCCTCCTCAGAAGGCGATGACAGAAATGTTAGGACGCAGAGTGTAGCAGGGGCCGTTGCGGAGCAGGTCCAGCATGAGGACATGGAAGCGGTGACAGCCACAGGCCAGCATGCGCGCACTCTGTCGGGAGACGCCCTGCCAGCTGCCAACAAGGGAGAGGACACCGTGGACGCTGACATGCATTTGGAAAGCAAAGGGACACTCGTTGAGGAGGAGTCGTGGCACGCGGTTGTTCTTTCCACCTGGCCAAGTTACTTGCCAAATGTATAACCCCTCAAGGAATCTTTTCTTTTTAATATTTGCTCCTATTAGTTACAATTTAGTCAACTTAGCTTTGTTCTTTAAGACTGTTAGGTTCTCAGATGCTAAACTTACTCGGTTGGCTGAACTCGTTTCCCCTTTTGAGGGCAGTTTAGTAACTACAATCCGGTTGTTATCAAGTTTTTGTAACTATGGTCTGGTTTTTTGAAGGCTCTTATATATAAAACCTCTTACTTATAAAAAAAAAGAAGAAAATATATGCAATTGAAAATGAGGGCTCGTTTATATACCCATGCATGCAGGGGT
Source organism: Picea mariana (assembly GCA_032191745.1). Taxonomy (NCBI): domain Eukaryota; kingdom Viridiplantae; phylum Streptophyta; class Pinopsida; order Pinales; family Pinaceae; genus Picea; species Picea mariana. The sequence goes on from JASDQU010503958.1 coordinate 109,704, forward strand.
GCCCTTAACCAATAGTCATGTCCTTTGAGACATGTCCTTTCATTATTAATAATTATTATTTATAATTAATTATTATGTTATGAATATCTATTTATGTAATATTTATATTCATAATAATTAACTAGTAATTATGAGTGATGAAAAAAGTATAAATTAGAGTTTCAAATACTATAATTTGATCACTAAAAGAGGTATACATGAAATACATATAACTAAATATTTAATGGATACCAATTAATGTTTTTGTTCTTGATTTAATATGTATCAATAATGATGTGGTTGCAAAATCATTCTACATTACAAAAATATACAATCTAGATGAATATAATGCATTTGTTATTATATATGAATTAAGTTAGTAAATATTTTATAATATTAAAATATATAAACTTTTAAGATATATTGATATATACATAACTAAAATACACATACAAGTTAAACAATTAAAATAAATAACATAAAATTCATAATATAAATAATATATTATACAAAATAAATGAAAAAGTAATAAAATGACATAAGATAAGCTCAATAAGTTAAGGGATTTAAGATAATTAAACTTCCATGAAGGATTAGAGAATGGCATCCCTTTGCATGAAATAAATTACACCCGCGATAAATAAAATGGGGAATCAATAATTTATTGGGAGAGGGTGTTAAGGAAGAGATTTTTTTTCATGTTTGGTTTTTAATTATTTGGTTGATTTTATTAATAGTTTTTAGTTTTGTTTATGTGTAATTATGTTTTTAATAGTTCTGGATAAAAAAAAAATGTGTAATTATGTTTTTAATCGTTTTAGATAAAAAATAATTATGATTTTTTAAAAATTATATCCTTTTGTGTTATGAATTAATGTTTTTAATGGTTTTATATAAAAAAAAATTATGATCTTTGAAAAATAGAATCTTTTTGTATTATGAATTATTGATTGATGTATATGTGTAACTATGTTTTTAATGGTTTTAGATAAAAAAAACTTATGATCTTTTAAAAATCATATCTTTTTGTGTTATGAATTATTTATTGATGTATATGTGTAACTGTTTTTTAATGGTTTTAGATAAAAACAAAAAAAGATCTTTTAAAAATCGTATCTTTTTGTGTTATGAATCATTGATTGATGTATATGTGTAACTATTTTTTAATGGTTTTAGATAAAAACAAAATATGATCTTTTAAAAATCTTATTTTTTTTGTGTTATGGATTACTGATTGATGTATATGTGTAATTATTTTTAATGGTCTTAGATAAAAACAAAATATGATCTTTTAAATATAGTATCTTTTTGTGTTATAAATTATTGATTGATATATATGTGTAAATATTTTTTAATGGTTTTAGATAAAAACAAAATATGATCTTTTAAACATAGTATCTTTTTGTGTTGTGAATTATTGATTAATGTTGGTGTGTGAATTATCATTATGGTTAACTATGATTGACTGGAAAAGGAAAGAAAAGTTCAACAGCTTGATAAAAATATTTTGGTCAAAAATGGACACAAGGAGAAAGTTGGTAAATATATTTTAGCTGGAAGTAGGACGCTCAACTTTTCTGGGTGAAGAGTTTTATTAAGTGGAGAGTCATTTATGAGCAATCCTTATTGGTCAGCAGTCAAAAAGAAATAGCTAACCAATATCCGTGAACACATTTCTCTGTTTTACATGTCAAATAGTGGGAATGGGATTTCAGTATTCAAGCCGCGTAGCATAAGGACCAACCTGGAAGACGATATATTAATAATAATAAGATTTTATTCAACAAAATCATAGGGATTGGGATTTTTATTTTCAAGCCACGTGGCATTCGGAAATCAACTTCCTTCTTCGTATGTGAATTCTCTTACTACGCGATATACGTGTTTTATCTTTTACTATGTTCTAAAGATCTTATAATGCGTGGACATTTGATTAAATCTGTGATAGCATGGCAACGTGTCTTATCTAATACTTGTAATTTCCAAAAATAAAGTTGAAGGAGTGCCTGCTAAACGTGGTAATCTCAAAGGTTANGAAGACGATATATTAATAATAATAAGATTTTATTCAACAAAATCATAGGGATTGGGATTTTTATTTTCAAACCACGTGGCATTCGGAAATCAACTTCCTTCTTCGTATGTGAATTCTCTTACTACGCGATATACGTGTTTTATCTTTTACTATGTTCTAAAGATCTTATAATGCGTGGACATTTGATTAAATCTGTGATAGCATGGCAACGTGTCTTATCTAATACTTGTAATTTCCAAGAATAAAGTTGAAGGAGTGCCTGCTAAACGTGGTAATCTCAAAGGTTAATTATTTAAACATGGCAATCATATGATGTTACAGTAATTTCTTAATATGATTAGGTAAATGTTAAAAAGTAAACAGTTTAATTGATGCATTCATAAATATAAGAAAGTTATCAATAATAAATCTGACTCGTTGATTTTGGAGAACGACTAAGAATATACCGACATCTTCAATGTGTAGCTATTAAATTATAATTTAAGATTAAAAAATCATTAATTATGTCCATCTCCAATAGATATAATGTCCACAAACCTTATAATTTCATCCTTCAATCAATATTGCTAAGTCATAATATCACAGAGTTCGCCGGTCTTTATTGGTTCCTTGAGCGTTTGAAATATTGGCTCCATATTATGAGAGTGGTCGCAGGAGCCGTAAGTGGTCGAGAGAGTCGCAAAACTCGCGAAGAAGCGAAAGGAAACCATACCGGAAAGATATATAAAAAAGGCGAAGAAAAACTAATACCGAAGCCAATAATATTTTGTTCTCTGCAATCCTTTTGAAAGCTTGACCATGTCAATGTCTGATCATCCCCATCATTTGCATGGCCAAGCTCTGAAAAGAATTGTAGAGAGAATACAGAGATGAAGAAGATTGCCCAGGCTTGTGAAGAATGGTTCTTCTTCCCTATATTTTCTGATTAATCCCTGTTATCTTGTTATTATATTTCACTGGATAAGCTATTCATTTCGTTGTGGCTGTGTCGCCCTAGAGTTGTTTGTCTGTTGAAGTTGGTTTTCCTCTTTCAATTGCTTGCCATTTTTAATAGAATATGTTATCTAGATAAATTTTTAGATTGAAATCACCATATCCTCTAACTCAATAATAGTTGATTTTAAGAAAAATTAAAAATAGTTGATTTTAAGAAAAATTAAAAAGGATATTTTTCAACAGATATGTCCAGAAAAGGCACGAGATCTTCAGGGCTCCTGGATTCGAAGTAGGGATCAGTCCTGTACCGGAACTTCTCATTCATAAGAGGAAAAGAATTTTTAGAAACTAAATGGAAGGCCAACTCCAGAAATCTTTTCATTCCCCTTGATGGATCTTCTTGGACCCTAGCACTCTTGAGGGTGATATCCTTTCTTCTTTATCATTTGAGAAAATGTTTAATTCTTCAATGGATCCATTGTTTCTTGATTTTCTGCACTCAACTCGTGTTAATGAACCAAGAATAGTTTTTCATACTATTGCCAACATTTTGTTTTGAGGCTGAGACATTTTTTCCCTATGAAGATCGTGCTTTTTTTCCTCTTAAGATCGTGCTTGGGGGTAATAATACTAAATATGTTTTGTTTGTTGGTGAATCCATGACTGAAAGGGTGTACTCTCAGAATTAATTTGAAATTTAAGTTCTTTTAAAAAAAAAAATTATGGTTTCATAATGTTTAATAAACATTGGTTTATCAATATATATAAAAATAACTTATTTAACTCATCCATATTTATTATATTCTCAATATGATTAAGAATTAATAAATATTAGAATTAATAAATATAAAAAATATAATGGTATATTTATGATATTAATCTAAAATCACATTTTGGTGACACTCATAGAGGTTGGATTAAATTCTAGGAACTAAAAATAATGAAAATCATTTTGTATCACTTTATGTCACTTTGTTTGGAAATCTCATAACTTAGATTAGATTTAACTTATGTTAGATTTTAGAAAAAATAAAATAAAAAACTATATAAAAATTAAAACAAATGTTAAATCCCATATATAATAAATATAAATATATAAGGTGAAATTATCTGCCATGTATAAGTCAATTTATGATTATATATTCTTATGACTATATATTATGATCTACTGAGTGAGATGGGGCATTAGGATGAAAAGGATCCAAGCTCAATTTTCATAGAATTTTTTTTTTAAGTTTAATTTTGATGGTTCAGGCATACAGTCCTTTTTTATCATGGTAGAGTGTAAAGGTCATGTTACACAATCACAATTATTTCTAATACAATATTTAGCAAGAAATAAGTGTAATATATAAATAAATAAGAATATTGGTAGTGTAAAAGTCATGTTACACAATTACAATTATGTTTAACATAATATTTTGCAAGAGATATGTGTAATATATAAATAAAAAAGACAGTAATGATTTAATTAAAATCAATTTTTTTTTGCAAGTTTTCAATTTTTTTAATAATTTATCAATTAAATTAAATTTATTTTGAACAAAGTGTGTTATGACAATATTATTAATATAACCTATTTTTTTTAACTATTTATAATCTAATCTTAGATTTATAATTGACATTGTGTTGTAATTTTTATAAAAAAAAATAGAAATATAAAAAGTAATTAACAAAGTGTTTTATGATCACTATTGATGTTCATAATGATTATAGAGATGTGTGTAATATATACATAAATAATAAATCAGAACATTAATGTAAGTAATCATTTAATTAAAATCAATTTTTTTTTAGGGTTTTCAAATTAGTTTAATAATTTATAAATTAAATTAAATTAATGTTGAACAAAGCATGTTATGATCAGATTGTTAATATAATCTGTTTTTTTAACTATTTATAATCTAATCTTAGATTTATAATTGACATTTTGTTATAATTTTTATAAAATATATATAAATGTAAAAAGTAATTAACAACTTGTTTTATGATCACTATTGTTGTTTATAATGATTATTATTACTAATATAACTTTTTTTTTCTTAATTTAATTATAATCTTAGATTTATAATTGACATTGTATTATAATTTTTATAAAATATATAGAAATATAGAAAGTATTGAACAAAGTGTTTTAAGACCATTAATAATTCTCATTGTAAATTGATAATAATTCTTTTTTTTTCTAATTTTTTTATTGCTTAATAACTTGAAATAATTTTATAATATCATAATTTGGTTTCATTTCTTTTACCAACAATTATTTTTTAATAAAATAATTAATCTTTTATTTTATTTTATATGATTGTTTATTTTTTCTAATTTTTTTATTACTTGATAACTTAAATTAATTTTTTAATATCATGTCTTCATTTTTTTACTAACAATTTTTTTTAAATAAAATAACTCACCTTTTATTTTATTTTATATGTTTGTTTATTTTCCAAATTCAATCATAAATATTCACATAATAATGATAAAAATATGATAGTTAATTATTATACTTTAATATATAATAATTTAATTAATTAAATAATTTTTAATATTAATATCTATATCTATATCTTAAAAAAATTGGAACAATTCAAAATTATGGTTTTATGTATATTTAGAACAATTTTATCTCAATAATCTTCATATATATTTTTCCATATGATTCGAAGCTTATATACATGGTTGGTAGGATGCTTATCTATAATAATTCAAAAATATAATCCAACATTTATACTAAATAAATTTTACATTCATTTTGTAAATCTAATTCATCATTTTTATTAAATAAATTTTACCTTTATTATTATTATTATTTATTTTCTTCTTTTATCATTAAATATTTTATCAAAATTATTAATTTAAAATGGTTTAAAATTTTAATTAGAAATAATTTTTTCAATATATTTTAAAATAAAATAAAATATTTTTTTGGTGAATTGAACATCTCATATTGTAGTAGCATGTCTTGTACCTTTTACATTGTAACACATTATATCAATGTAGATTCATCTTAGTTTTTGGAGAGACATCAAATCTTTCAGGATGCAAGCATTTCTTAAGTTTTGTACTCTAAATAAAATTACATCTCTAAAAATTTGATGTCACTTGATGCATGATAGATATAAAATTAAGATGGATTGACCCCAATTGTGTTGTAAGGATTTCAATATCCATCTTAATAAAATAGTTATATATCAATTCTATATACATAATTTGAGTAGGTGGATATAGAAATATTTTATTGATGACCTATATTGAATTTTTTTTTTCTTATTAATATCTTTTTAAATGTCACATTTCAACTCCATAATATTAAGCAATGAGGGAATTCAACCTCTCGCTCATTCTCTAAAGTAAAAAGAAATCAATATATTTTTGGTTTTAATTATTTTTTTTTTCTTTCTATATAATGTTGATATAGAATTATTTTATTAAGATGAAAATTGAAATATTTTATTTATAATCAATATTGAAATATTTTTTTATTATTAATATTATTTTAAATGTCACTTTTCAACACTATGTTGAACAGTGAAGAAATTACACAAAATATGACTTTAACAAGAACTAATCTTTCATGCCTGGGCCAAAAACACAATATCCATGAAACAGAATGAACTAAGAATTCTAATTCATCCATAGAAAGATATAAACTAACAATGGGAAGTGTTTATTTAGAATGTTATGGGGAGAAAATACCAACCATAGGAGGGTGTTGTATATTTAGGCAACTCCTTATCCACATTAACTTACAATTTTTTATTATGATATTGTGAAATGTATCACTTATTTCAATGTAATCATGGTTGAAAGGGATTTATATGTTTTAGTAAATGAGTGTTCTGAAATTCTTAATGTTCTCAGGAAAGTCGTGTGCGCATTGATTCAAAAGACAATTTAAGTGGTTTTCTACTTTTGAAAGAGTCACAAGTCTCTTGGTTTCACAGAAAGCTCACTCCACTATTGGATTCGACTGGCCCATTCCTTTACATATTTTTTTAACTGCCTTTGTCTTTTCTTTTCGATAGCCGGCCTAGTGGAATCGGGAAGAAACTGAATAGTGGGATATTGCTTTTGGACTGGAAAGGTTGGTCGTTTTGAAACCTATCTCAACCATAATCGGAGAGAAACTGAGTAGTAGCATATTGCTTTTGGAGAGAAACTGAGTAGTAGCATATTGCTTTTGGACTGGAAAGGGAAGGTCGTCTCGAAACCCACCTCCACCGTAGTCGGGAGAGAATCTGACCTGTAGGATATAGTTTTTGGACTGGAAAGGGAAGGTCGTTTTAAAACCCACCTCCATCATAAATGGGGAGAAACTTACAAGTGGGATATTGGTTTTGGACTGGAAAGGGAAGGTCGTTTCAAAACCCACCTCCACCATAATCGGGGAGAAACTTACCAGTCGGATATTGGTTTTGGACTGGAAAGGGAAGGTCGTTTTAAAACCCACCTCCATCATAAATGGGGAGAAACTTACAAGTGGGATATTGGTTTTGGACTGGAAAGGGAAGGTCGTTTCAAAACCCACCTCCACCATAATCGGGGAGAAACTTACCAGTCGGATATTGGTTTTGGACTAGAAAGGGCAGATCGCTTCAAAACCCACCTCAAGCATAATCGGGGAGAAACTGACTAGTGTCATATTGCTTTTGGACTGGAAAGGGAAGGAAACTACCACTAGTATATTTCTTTTAGACTAGAAAGGGCAGGTCGTTTCAAAACCCACCTCCACCATAGAACGAAGGATTGGATTGGACAGACGACTTAACAACACACCAAAGAGACGGCTGGGGATAGATTGATTCGTAGGAATCTGAGATAATATAATCGTAGTTGACATGGATCAGAATGCTTTAGTTAATGAATACTCGCAATCAATTATACGAATAAATAAAATTTTATATTATTAAAAGTTATTCTAATAAAATACAAGATAAGTATAATTTATTGTTTTACAAATAACTATATATAAAATAAAAATTACAAGAGAAATATAATATAATTAATTACAACAAAAATATAATATTATTTATTGTTTGTTGCAATATATATATATATATATATTCTAAGAAATTAGAAAGTGTAGATATTTTATCGTTATTTTACAGATAACTATTATTGTTATTATTTTTGGTTTAATAGAGGTTAACTATATGTAACAATTATAAATTTTTGTCAATTATTTTACAACCAACAATATATAATATATATGCGTTTTACATTCTAATTTTTTCAAATAACTCTCTAAATATGTAACTTTACATCATTTACAAGTAAGAAGTTATTAGATTTAACATTAATTTTTTTTAATTATTGATTTTAAGTTTTTTTTCTTTAATTTTCTATAACTAATTTATTTTGATATAATAATTTTATTATATGTAAAATATGTTGATATCTTTCTAATGAAATTAAAAAAAAAAATTGGCATGTACATTAACTTAACGAATCTAACCATGAAAATCTTATATTCTTTTCAGAGGAAGGTGTGGATACAAAATTTGAGTCAAAAGTGGAACAAAAAATGGGAACACAAGGGTTAGTGAGAAACCCTAACTTTTACCACTAGAATCGAAGGAGTATTCGACATTATTTGACATTCTAAAGTGCTCACAAGCATTAGAGTTTGGATATGGTTAGTGACAACAAATTCAACAAACTATCTTCAACTAAGTCACCTCATATACCTTCCCCTTGTGAAATAAAATCCATTGATTTATTTTCTTTTGGATCTTGGGAGCTAGAGGTAGAAGCTAAAGGGTTGTAATCTATCAATGAATTATTGCCAATCCTATGTGGTATCAAAATCCCTACCCAACTGACCCTAATCCCCTTACCTACAATTGAAATTCGTCTAGTAGAAGACAATTTCTAGGTAGTAGAAGACAATTTCTAGGTAAGGAGATCTACATCCCCTAAACAGGGAGTAGAGACATGAATTCCTTCTCAAGATCCCCCTAAAAATCCTCCAAATACAAACTTAGACCCATATGTAAGGGATTTTGTAAAGTGTAGGGGTTAGGTTTTTTTTATAAGAAAAGACTAAAACCTAATCAGAGAGGGAGAAAGTCTCACTTCTCCATGGTGCATAAACAAACATCCTCAGGAATTAGATGCGGAAAGAAACTTTCATTCATAGGGGGCCTTAAATAAAATGCCCCTTTGAGGGTATGAAGAGAAAAAAACTCAACATTCCAATTTTTTTAGTGGGTATAGGATTTTAGCGTTATTGATGCCATTGGGAGATGTAGTAAGAACATAAATGGTTGTGTGAGGTGCTCTTCACCCCAAATAAATCTCAGGCTAAATAATAAGACTTTATTCTACAAATTCTCAGGGATTGGGATTTCTATTTTCAAGTCGGAGTAAGCTATTTTAAAGCAATCTTTTTTTCCCAATTACTTTTCGGGTAGGTTTTTAGACGACTAGTTTTTAAATTATAGGTTAATTCAAAACTTAACTTTGATCGATTTTTTGAGTAGATGGATTGATTTAAAATGGGAAAAACTTCAGTTATCATTCTAAAATATTTAAAAATGCATAGAATTATTGATCCATGAAAAACTCTAAATCTGGCCCAGCTCATTTTTTATACTAAAAAGCAGGTTTTATTCCCGAGTTAGCCTACTCCTTTTTCAAAGCCACGTAGCCAAGGGAAATAACCTTGAAGGCGATATACTTTCTTCAACCTCCTTCTTCGTATGACAATTCCTGGTCATAAACGAGTTTCATGTCTTACTACATGTTCCAATGATCCTATAAATATGTCCACTAACCTTATAATTTCATCATTCAATCAATATTGCTGAGTTATAGTTTCATAGAGTTTTCCGGAATTGATTTTTTCCTTGAGCGTTTGAAATAATGGCTCCATATTATGAGAGTGATCGCAGGAGCCGTAAGTGGCCGAGAGCGTTGCAGAACTCGCGAAGAAGCAGAAGGAAACAATACTAGTTTATGAGAGTGCTCACAGGAACCTTTCCAATCGGGGTAAGTCTTTTCTTACGGTGGAGAGTGTTCAATAACTCGCGAAGAAGCAGAAGGAAACAATACCAGAGAGACATATTAGAAAAGGCGAAGAAAGAATAATAACGACGTCAATAATCTTTTGTTCTCTGCAATCCTTTTGAAAGTTTGGCCATGTGAATGTCTGATCATCCCCATCGTTGGCATGGCCAAGCTCTCAAAAGGATTGTAGAGAGAATACAGAGATGAAGAAGATTGCCCAGACTTGTGAAGAATTGTTCTTCTTCCCTATATTTTCTGATTAATCCTTGTTATCTTGTTATTATATTCCACTGGATAATCTATTTATTCCGTTGTGGCTGTGCCACCCTAGAGTTGTTTGTCTGTTGAAGTTGGTTTTCCTCTTTCAATAGCTTGGGAGTTTTAATAGAATAAGTTATCTTTATCCGTTAGCATGGGATAATTGTTTAGATTGAAATCACCATATCCTCTAACTCAATAATAGTTAATTTTAAGAAAAAATTAAAAAGGATGTTTTTCAACAGATATATCCAGAAAAGGCGCAAGATCTTCAGGGCTCCTGGATTCGAAGCAGAGATCAATCCTGTAACAGAACTTCTCATCCAGAAGAGGAAAAGAGGTCCACTTTTTAAAAATTGAATGAAACCCAACTCCGGAAATCTTTTCATTCCCCTTGATGGGGCTTCTTGGACTCTAGCACCCTCGAGGGTGATATCCTTTCTTCTCTATCCTTTGAGAACATGTTTAGTTCCTCAATGGATCCATTGTTTGTTTATGTTCTGCACTCTATTAATGTTAATGAGCCAAGAATAGTTTCTCATACTATTGCCAACATTTTGGTGTGAGGCTGTGACATTGTTTTCCTCTTAAGATCGTGCTTGGGCAAGAATACTAAAGATGTTTTGTTATTTTGGTGAATCCATGACTGAAAATGTTTTGTTTATTGGTGAATCTATGATTAAAAATTTGTGTTCTCACAATTTAAAACCTAAGTTTTTTTAGATTTTTATTTTTGCAGTATCATATTGTGTAGTAAACATTGGTTGAGATTAATATCAACACATAAAAAAACATCTTACCTAACCCATCCATGTTTATTATATTATCACATTCTGGTGACACTTATAGTGGTTGGGTCAAATTCTTCGAACCAAAGGGTAATGAAAATCATCTAAATTCTCTATAAGATAAAAACATTCTAAAAAAAATTTGGATAATCATTGGGGATTGAAAACTCAACAATAAAGAACTTTTTAAGGAAAGATATTCCTTACATTGATTTGTTTAATTCAAATAGATCTAATAGTACAATTATAAATTTGAGAAAACTATAGAAATTTATAAAATTAAACAAGATCTGAACTTTGACTTAGTGACCCAACCATGACATTTGACTTAGTGACCCAACAATGAAATAGGCTTTGAAGAAGTGAAAATCTCATACCCACTCCTTCACACTAACACTTAACCAAAGTGAGATTTTTTCCTTTCAATATGCTATAGTCACACAATAAAGAGAGGTCATCAACTTGTTTACCCCAATAAAGAAAATGTTGTTGATCCATAGGAATATGTTCCATAAGCTCCAATTTGAGATTTATATCTACCACAAATTAATGGAAGTGATCCACAAACTTAATGGTTTCTCATTGATAAACATAATCATGATTTCAAATCTTTCTTTGATATTATCACTTTCATGGAATAAAGACACCCTAGAAGTTTTATCAATAATAGGCATTTCATCAAACACTTAGCTTGCAAGCATTTCTTCGATTACTTGTTGTGTAATCATTAACTCAAACACTTTGTGTGCATCCATTAATATCTTGGGAGACGAATTGAGATAACAATAGTGATAGAACTTGTTGTAAAAAGCTCATGGGCTTCTTACTTGTTGTAGAAATTTCATGGGCTTCTTACTTGTTGTAGAAAGTTCATGGGCTTCTTCCTCTTCTTGTTGAACTTATCCTTTCTTTCCTTTTTACATTGAGTCTCACGAAAAACCCAACCATTAGAGAGTCTTCTAATAAAAATTAAATTTCAACAACATACCCAAATTTTTGAATGGATTTATTTACTTAAACCTTTTCTTAATCTCCATGTATCTCACACTAAATTGAACATCAACCAAAGTCAATCCTCCACGTGTCTCACAATAAATGGAACATCAACCAATTTAAGATCCCAACAAAGAAAATTTCACCATCTTAATCTTTACGAAATAATAAACCAAATTAAAATAATAAACAATGATACCAACAAAACCAACTATTTTATTTTAATTTTATTTCAAAAATTTTATTTTATATATGAAATCAATATGCATAATCCAACCACATCCTCCATTACCATTTAATTTATATATCTTTTATTTATTTTATTACATGGAAAGTATTTGAAAGAGAATATTGATATCTTGATATTTATTATAATTGGTAAAAACCTGAATCATAAAAACATTTTAAAGTTATATATATATTTTTTCCACTAAAAAAACTCTTATATTAAGTAAATATAACGCTGTCTTTTTCAGAAATTACAAAATGTAATCAAGCAGCAATCGAGAATCTTATCAACTTTTGTCTCTAATACAACTTATGTTCATGTAATCTTCATTGTCTACATGTATGTGACCACAATACAAAAAAGTTACTTCCTCTTTATATTTGAAATATACAAATTCAAAAAATTTCTTGTTGTCTATCTACTTCCTGTGACCAATATATGCAACCTTCTTCCATAGAGAGTGCCTCCTTTGATAATTGATTAGCTACCTGATTATATGTTTTGTAAATATGTTGAGCTTTGATTTGTTGGAACTGCCTGCTCAGTGCTCTAATCTTTTTCATCCAGGACTGCAATGATATCACCTATAGATTACTTTCATTAGTATACCAATCAATAATAATCTTAGAATCACCCATCAAAAGTAACCTTGGTACTTGTTTAAGTAACAGAAAAAATAATATTAACCAAAGTGTCAACATCTCTCCTTTTGTATTTGTTCCTTTCCCACAATTCATTTTTAGTTTGTAGGTGCCCAATAAAGTAAATTTCAGTATGGCCCCAGCCCCACATTTCATTCCTCTTTCATGTGATGCCCCATCAAAAAAATCTATTGCCCCACCCCAATAAAAAACTGGTGGTCTATAAATTCTTTTGTGAGAAGTGTCTAGTGTTAATTTTTGTTCCCCTAGATCCTGTAGTATGTAATTGCACACTCTAATAAGGTTTAGTGCCTTATCTTCAAAAATCAACAAATTCCTATGCTTCCAGACCTCCCAGCTTCCCAGCTGATGAAACATGGAATTTCATTCCAATTTTCCTTTATTTTTGTCCAATTATGTAGACTATTTTCAAATTGTCCTCCTTGCCATTTGTTAACCAGCTTAAGTTCCTTACATAAAATATACCAGATATTTTTTATAAACCTACATTCTCAAAATAAATGTAGCAAAGTTTCTTCACTTTCCTTGCAGAGCACGCATAAACTAGGACCCTGAAAGCCCCTTTTTATTAGGTTATCCCAAGTCAATATTCTCTCTTCCAACAATAATGAGTTAAATAGTTTTACTTTTAATGGTAATTTCCACTCCCACAACTTTGAATACCATAATTTTGACTCTTCTCCCCTCCCCTCTAGCATTTGAGCTTTGTATGCTAATTTTGCATTAACCTATCCTTCTCTGGTATCCCAAGACCACAATAAACTATCTTTTTCATCTATAAGTTCAATTCATGCATTTACCAACCCATTTGTATATTTTATCCATTCATCTTTTAGAGATCCTACCAGTCCTAAAGTATCATCATTTTTCCACCTTGTATAAAAAGTTCCCTCTTGTATATTTGACCCTGCATGTGCAAGACATGTGATCCCTTGTTATTTTAACCTTAAAAGAATGTCCTCTGATAATTTATAGTATGAGTTTGACCCAAACATAGGGTCAGCTCTAATCCTGATATCATTCCCATTTATTGGCTTCTAGACCAGCCAGTCAGTGATTATATTCATCGAAGAGGTAAGAGCTCTCCAAAAATTCGAAGTTCCATTCCACTTATTTCTCCCCTGCCTAAACCAACTCTCCACAGTTTTTCTTTTGGGATATTATTGCAGTATCACCTCATGGAAAATTCCAGGAAGCATAAGGCATCTCCATAATATTTTTTCCGCCAACGCTTGTCCAAATTTAAATATATTTTTAATACCCCATCCACCATCGTTTTTGGGTTTCACAATCTTTTTTCAATTTGTAAGGTGCATGCCTTCCTTTTATTTTTTAGCAGACGAAAGGAAGATGAACATTCTTCTTCTGATAGTGTTTAGTACACTTTTGGGAATTTTTCCCAAAGATAGCCAATATACCAAAATGCTTTCTAGTACTACTTTTACTAGGATGACTCGGCCACCCAAGGTAAGCCACCTATGACTCCAACTCCATATTATCTTTTCAAATTTATTCTCTAACCACAGCCAATCCATTCTAGTGTAACAATCTAGTTTGATGTAAAACCCAAGATACTTGAACCCTGTATCTAAAGGCTTCACTTCATATGGCATTAATTCCTTTAGCAAAGTAAGTTTTGCAACATCCCACTCATCTTCTAAGAAAGTTGATTTTTGAGGGTTGAAATCCATCCTTGTTGCCTTGCAAAAAAGTTCCATTACCTCCTTATAATTTTCCCATTCAACCATGCATCGAAGCATCGAATCCCAAACAGAATTACATCATATACAAACATTAGATGTGTAATATTTAGCCCTCTAGCCATAGGAACCCACTGAATTTTCTTATCTGTTATTCTTTCCTATATTAATCTACTCAACCCTTCAATAACAGGCAGAAAGAGTAGCAAGGATAAAGGGTATCCTTGCCTTAATCCCCTTGAATATTTGAAGAATCTAGTAGGTTTTCCATTGATCAAAACAACAAAGTTTGTTGAAGTCACACAACCCATGATCCAATCTGTTGCTGCTAGACTTAATCCAACCTGTAGTAAAACAAGTCTAAGAAAACCCCAATCCACCCTATCATATGCTTTGACTAAATCCAATTTTAGAGCTAGGGATTTAATTTTCTTCACCTTTATTCTATGAAATAGTTCCTAAACCACTCCAATTGCATATGTTATTTTTCTGCCTTCTAAAAAACCAAATTGCTCTTTTGAGATATGAAAGGACATGAAAGTTCTTAACCTGATCACAATTATTTTTGTAATAAT
This sequence comes from Picea mariana, assembly GCA_032191745.1. Classification (NCBI taxonomy): domain Eukaryota; kingdom Viridiplantae; phylum Streptophyta; class Pinopsida; order Pinales; family Pinaceae; genus Picea; species Picea mariana. Next base: position 124,864 of record JASDQU010503958.1, read on the forward strand.
CTTATATATTAGGTTACACAAGGCTATGGGCCTAAATCCTCCAAAGGAATCAAGTTTGTTACTTTTAAGACTTAGTTCAATAAACGTAGCATTTAATGCTCCCATCACTTTCCCAATACTTCTTGATTCTTCAACTGCCTCCAATAACTCATTTCCCATAAGATAAAAAAGATCCAAAAAGAACTCAACAGTCTAGCCATACAGCCCAGGAATTTTTGAGCTCTTGAATCCTTTTAATGTTTTCAGAATCTCACCTAAGGAGACTGTCTCATTTATACTATTTCCCTCTTCCTCATAAAACATCCTCAGAAATTTTCTCAAAACTACAAGTTGGTCTATAATAGCCAAGCTATCTTGTTCTTTAAACAAATTCTGGAAATAATCAACAACTTATTTTTGTAGATCTAAACTATTTGAAATAATAGTTCCACCTTCCTTAGTGAGATCCCAAATAGTATTGATTTGTTTCCTAGCTCTTGCATAAGAATGAAAAAATTTTATGTTTCTATCGCTTGCTGCCAACCAATTTAGTCTACTTATATGTCTCCAAGTCTCCTCTTATTTCTTTAGTAGTATCATTTTTCTCTTCTCTTTAACTAGTACCAAATTCTTAACTTCTTCCTCCACAAATTCTCCAGGAAATGATGAGTATAACTCTTCAAAATCTATTTCCAGATGTACTAACTCATGCTTACCTTCAACCTTTTTCTTTCTTTCCGAAACAATTACCAAACACTTCAGCCCTTTAATCTTATTTACTAAATCTTCCATAGGTGGCAGGACTTCTGTCCCCAACAAATCTGCCCAACTATTTTGAACAAGACTAACAAAATCTTGATCATCCATCCATACTACATTAAATTTAAAAGGATATCTGACAAAGTAGTTCCCACTTTCCAACTGTAGCAATACTAGCATGTGATCCAAAATCTTATCATTCTAGATCCAAGATCAATATCTAATTTCTGAAGAGACAAGTTTCTCAGAAATCAAGAACCAATCCAGTCTTTTTGCAATGAAGTCAGGGCCTTTCCTCCCATTCCTCCAAGTAGGAAGAATTTTTACTGGCTCAACATATACTAAGTCTCGATCTTGTATCAACTGGATGAAATAGTGTTTCAAAGGATCCACCCTTGCGACCTCACCCCAAACCTCCCTACTAGAGACTATAAAATTAAGATCAACCCCCTTAATTAAATTTTCCTCATCAAACAATCCAACCCTTTTTAGTTCTTCCCAATAGACCACTCTCTCAACATAGGGTCCATAGAAATTTATCAACTTCACCTTTAAATTAATGTCTTTAAGTACTCCTTCCAGTAAGATTCTTGCTGGCATCAAGAACACATAAAATTCGGCCTTGCAGGGATTCCAAGCTATGAGCATCCCTCCTGAAAGACCCATAGAATCCACGCCACAAAAATTCTAATTAGGGAGTAGTTTGTTAAATACTTCCCTTGCTTTTGTAGCTCCTACCATAGTTTCCTGAATGAAAATCACATATGGTTTGTTTTTCTCAATAAATTTATTGAGCGATAATGACTTTATGGTGCCCCGCATTCCCCTCACGTTCAAAGATGCCACTATCATGTTTTCACCCTGGGCAGGGATTTCTGATCTCTAAGGACCCTAGGACCAATAGCTCCCTCTATACTAGAAATAACTGCAAGTTCCTTCTCTTTTCCCAATTTCCTAGTCTTAGCGTCAGAAGTCACTCCTGGATTGCTTGCAGGAGAAGAGCCCAACGCCCATCAGTTTTATGTCACAATAGTTTTAGTGGGTGATCAAATGGGTAGAGACTCGGGAAGGTATAGCTCTAACTCAGGAACTGAGTCCAGTATGTAAGGAACAAAGGAGGTCTTGATCTAACTTCCGTTAGTCAGTTGATTTAAAGATGAGCAGGTTGAAGACTTGGGGAGAGGAGTGAGCAAACTACCTCAGGCAACAGGCCTTTCAATAGTTTGTAAAAGAAAAACTATGAATGCAAGATCCTCTTGGTTCAGGGATTCGAGAAACTGAAAGGGGAACTTGACTGGATCCTCCAATTCCAAGTCATTCAACACTAAGAAAATCACAGGGACCGATTAGAAACAATGCAACTGTTACAGTGATCCAACCTACATCATCCTATAATAGTTACAACTCGACTGGATCCTCCAATTCTGAGCTGCTCTAACATAGTATAAACAAAGACGTGAAAGAAACTGACATTCATAAGGCATGAAGTCTCAAGAGTCCATGCATAAACAAAATAACAGTGTTTCATTGAAGTTTTACAACTGGGAGCCTTGCTCAACCATCGATGCTTTACAAAATACAAAGACTGAGTCTATATACTCAGAAAAATTCGCCTAACAGAGGCATGCTCAGCTATCCAAGGTGTGGTGTCCCTTCAATCAAACTTGGACGGATATTCTTCGTCAGATGCCATCTTAACTACGCATGGCTCCTGCAAGGGGAGTAGCTGAGCCATTAAGTGTCGAGTTAGCGTGTGCAGACCTCTCTGGCTAGTTGAGGACTCAGCATGGCCTCTTTGGGAAAAATTGGTACACAGGACCCTCTCGGGCAGACAGCTTGCCAGATCCTCCATACCTTACACTTAATGAGTGAGGAGAGGTTTCGACCACCCCCTCTCACTTTAATTTACTCCAATTGAGAACCAGGATTGAGATTGAATCAGATGGCACCTGAAGATCATGGTGATCCCTTCTGTGACTAAACCCGATGCCTTTGGCCCCTCTTGCATAGCTCTTTTATTTTCCAAGTGACCATGGGCTATGACCCTACGTTTACTCTCAAAGGCACTTTCAGTGTTCGTGAACAGGAAGGAGTTGATCCTTGCTTATCACAGTCGCGATGAGAGAAATGCAAAGATGTCTTAATTGGGCACCATGCGTCCCTCTCAGATCTGACGGTCGTGAACTCACTCGGTGATACTATGGGCCCGGTTCCTAGATGCTCTTCGCACTTCGCGTCTCCGGGATATGAAGGAGCTGCTCCTTGCGCTTTGGAGTCGCGATGGGAGAAAAAGCGAGGAGCCTAATCATGCACCAGGTGTCCCCTTGAATGGACAGCTAAGACTGCTCTGTGATATTACGGGCCTGACTTTGGGCACTTTCAGTGCTTCGGGGTTTGGGGTTTCAAGATGTAGAACGATATGGAACCCTCACCCTTCAAAATTCTGAATTTCGAAATGCCGACGTTACTAGATCTTGCACCACACGTCCTTTGGATGGACAACTGATATCCTTTCCTACATGCAATATGGGCGTTATCCATCGCGCTAATCTTGGTGCAACTCTGCTAACCGCAATTTTCTGTCGACCGTCGATCTTCTCCTATGGATGAATATGGACCATCGACAATATAATTTCGCCCACTTACTTGCTTGGAAGCCTAAAACGAGATTTTTCTGTGTTGCACTTGGGTGCTTCTCGTGCAACTTGCAGACCTAAAAACTCTTGTGCCCAGGACAAGAATTGTTACTAACATTAGGCTCCATGGGGGATAGAGTCATCCCTGTGATGCTCTAAGGACTCATTTTGCAGTTCCAATGCCTTGTTGTTGGGCTATGGAGTCATTTATTTAAAACTTAAAGACGGAAAGAAAAACAATATTTACAACCGCGAAAGAGCCATGTGCGGCTCAAGAGAAAAATCTTTTTAGGAAATTCCCATTCACAGGGCCATTGAAATCTTCTTGATCCTTCAAATCCTATAACCTATAGGTGTTATTCAAGAATACTTCGGAGACTTTGAAAGGCCCGATCCACAAGGCCTCGAATTTTCCGTGCTTGCCTTTATCTTGTTTAGGAGCATCCCATTTCAGTACCATGTCTCCTATCTGAAACTCTTCCTTCTTGGCCTTCTTATCAAAAACCTGCTTGATCCTCTGCTGATGGTCCTGAATTCTGCCCATTACCTACTCCCTGGTCTACTGGACTTCCACTAGCTGATGAATTCTTCTGATTATGTCATCAGGCTCCTCTCGATGATCCTAGAGGAATTTTTCTACAGGAATGGCTAAATGGGAAGGAAAAACAACCTCTGCTCCATAGACTAATTGGAAATGAGAGATTCCTAGAGATCTGTTCGTGGTCACTCAATCGGCCCATAGAGAAAATTTCAATCTTAAATGTCAGGCCTTCTTGTTGTMTTCGAACAATCTTTTGATGATACTTATCAGGATTTTGTTGGAGGATTCTGCTAAACCATTGCCCTGAAAGAGGTTGCATTATCAATGAAAATCTTACTCGGRAAATCGAATCTTGTGATGAGGTCTTCTAAGAATCCAATTATTACCTTGTGTGAAGCACTCCTGGTGGGGATAGYTTCAATCCACTTGGTAAAGAAATCTGTAGCAGTCGGGATCCATCTGTGTTGCCCACTAGAAGCAGGGTGAATTTATCCAATGAAATCTAGGCCCCATTGATGGAAAGGTCCTRAAACAACCATAGGATTTAACGACAAAGACTTGAGTTGTTGTTTTCCTGCAAATATTTGACATTTGATGCAGGCTCTGAATCTTGTGCAAACATCAGTAAATATGGTGGGCTAGTAGTATCCGGCCCTGAGGATTTTGTAGGTCGTGGTTTTCCAGAAATGATTCCCTCCACATAGGTTGTCGTGAAATTCAACCATGATCCTGTCAGCCTCTTGTGGATCTACACATTTCAAAAGTAATCCCAGGGGGTCTTTCCAATATAAAACTTGATCGATAAGGCAGTATCTAATTTCTTTGAGTTTCAGAGCCTTTGCCTTGTTTCGTTTTAATCCATCTGGAGGCCACAACTCTTGCAGAAAATATATGACATCCCTATACCAGGGACATCAAGCCAATGGGGCCTCCCTTTGAGGGTCTATTTCAGACTGTTGATCCCACTGAATTCCTGAATATTTATTGATGAAACTTACGCCCAAAGCTAGGCAATTTTCTTCAGCCAACAACTTGGCTAAACCTTGACCTTTGATCAATTTGGTAGGCTTTATTTACAGGTCAAATTCCAGAATCTTGGCTATCCACTTACTCCTCCTCCTGTCTATGTAAGGCTGAATAAGAATATCTTTGACAATAGCTGAGGGGACATAGGTTCTGAAGGCATTGAGAGCCTTTACCAGGGCATAGGCCTACTTCTCCATAGTGTCATACCTGACTTCGACCTCCCTCAATGCTCGGTTGAAATAGGCAATAGGTTGCTCTAGCCCAACCTCGTTTGTCTGTAATAAAACAACAGCCATCGTGTTAGTTGAGGCAAAGGAGAAAATAAGGAAATCCTTTGAGTAATTGGGACTGATAAGCACAAGAGCTTCAGTCAGGGCCTTCTTTATTTTCTCAAAGAAATTTCGTGATTCAGAAGTCCACTTCACTTCATTTCCTTTCCTTAACATGGTTGTTATAAGTTTTACCTCCTCAGCAAAGTTATAAACAAACCTACACAGAAAATTAATCTTACCAAGGAAAGATTGGACCTCCTTCCTGGATCTCAGGATTGATAAGGCTTGTATTGCCTCAACTCTGCTAGGATCAATCTTGACTCCTTCCGCTGATACTATGTGGCCTAGTAACTTTCCCTCCTACATGGCGAATAGAGATTTCTTTGGACTCAATGAAATGCCAAAACTCCTGCATTTCAGGAAAACCTTCCTGAGATGACAACAATGTTATTTATCAGATTTTGAAAATACTATTATGTCATCATGATAGATGACCAAAAACTTATCCTTTTCCCCAATGAAATCTATGTCCATGGCACGTTGAAATGTTGCCCCTGCATTCATCAATCCAAAAGGCATTTTGGCATACATGAATGTGCCCCATGGAGTGGTAAATGTTGTCTTTTCCCTGTCCTCAGGGAGACAGAGATTTGATTGTAGCCAGAGAAGCCATCGATCATGGACATCCTGGATGCTTCTGTTACCCTCTCCAATATATGTTCCATCTTTGGTAAGGGGTAGTTATCCTTCCGTGAGCTTCTGTTCAGGTTTCTGAAGTCTACACAGAGTCTGATTTCTTCATTCTTTTTCCTTACTGGTACCAAGTTGGCCACCCACTCTGAGTATCTCAGTGGTACGATGATCTGGGCCTGTAGCAGCTTCTTCACTTCCCTCTCCATGATAGTCACCAGCATAGGATTGATCTGTCTTAGTTTTTGCCTAAATGGTTTTGGTTCTATTTTCAACGACATTTTATGCTTGATGAGAGAAGTGTCATATGTTTTGAGATCTCCATAGGTCCAAGCGAAAACATCAACAAACTCTCTCAATAGTCCAGCGTATTCCGCCCTCTGTTCCATTGTTAGGCTTCTTGACAATTTGACAAACTTCGGTTCATTCTTAGCGCCAATGTTGTACTGAGTTATATCAGCGTCATCTTATGAGATTTCCCCTTTTAATGCCACATCATTTCTATCAAAAAGCCTTTCCAAAGGAACCAGTCCCCTTGGAATATGATTGCTGGGCAGTTGCAGAATGTTACGCTCTGCAATATTATTCAGAAAATTACCCCCATCAAGATTTTCTTCAGTGAGAGAGTCTTGGTCAATATGCATCTCTGAAAATTCTTCAACAGTCTCCAAGAATCTTTTGACCTCAAGATCATCCTTGAACACTTTCCAATGTTTGACATTGTTAGGTATGGAGGGCCTGTATTTTACTTCTACATCGTATCTGAATTTGGGTGGCAAGGGCACTTTGAAATTGCTTGTTGATATATCCAAGGAATCTTCCACCATGTTCTTCTCTCTTGGGACGAAATAAATGTTAAATGCTGAGAAGAAACTGTCAATTAGGTCCCATACCTCATTTATGTAACTCCTCAGTCGAGGATGCTTGGCCTGATAAGTGTTTCTGATCTATTGGACCACCAACTCTGCATCTCCGAACACTGCTACCTCTTGAATTCCCATTTCCTTTGCAGCTCTTAATCCTAGAACAAGAGCTTCATATTATGCTACATTGTTAGTAGCTTCAAATTCTAGCTTGTATGAAAGAGACATGGTTTCCTGAGTAGGTGATACAAAAAATACCCCAACACCAGTGCCTTCCCTGGAAGAGGCTCCATCAAAAAACATTTTCCGGACGGGCGAGATGGGGGGAGAAAATTCATGAGGAGTGGTGGGCTGCTTTCTAAGTTTAAGAGGAGGCTTGGGAACATGAGTGAATTGTAGTAAACTAGAACCTAAATCAGTGTCCAAGGAAAAAATGGGATGGTTGGTAGGATTGGCTTCATCACTGATTATATAGGCCAATTGGGCTTCTCTGTATAGCCTCCTATGCTTTCCTTCAAACACTAGGATAGTAGCATAGGTTAGGTCCATATGCAGATTTCCCCCTAGTCTTTTTATCCAAGATCTCGATAACAACATACCAAACTTGGGGGGGACATCATCCACTACAAAATCCATGACCACACTTTTCATGGGCAATTGAGACAAGGTCACGACCAAGTCTTTGATGACTCCTAGACATTGAAATTTCTTGGAGTCAAAGGAATAGAAGTCATGGTAGGCTCGAGTGACTTATAGCCCTAACTCTTCCATGACAGTTTTGGGAATGAGGTTGTGAGAATCCCCCAAATCCATCAAGTAGTTGTGAAGTACCTTGTCATGTATGTTCAAGGAAGTATATAAGGGAGGGGCTGAGTCATTTTTGTCTTCTACCATAGGACCTAGAATAACTGCAGGATTTTCATCTTGCAAATTGATGGAGTCTGTGGGAAGGCAAGAGACCTCAGACTGTAAAAGCTCAGAGAAGCATATTTTGAACCCTTCATGTTTAATCAATTCGGTCAGGGGCATAGGGATTCTGATCTTTTGAATTTCATGCTCGAAATTAAAAGAAGATGTAAGATTCATGATTTCTCTTATTTCGGGAACATGACTCCAGACTATGGGAGAGAGGGGTCGGGTCTTCTTACCTCTGTGATTGTTTGCTACTTCATTAGCAGGTTTCTCTGTTCTAGTGAACTATTCAGGAGCATCAGGTGCTACTGTCCTTTTCTTGGACCTCAGGTCATACCTGCCTTGGCTGCCACTAGCCTTGTTTTCCTTGCTCAATTCATTTAGCTGACTGTTCATGAGAGACTCCTCGTATGCATATACTTCAAGTAATCTCTAGCAGGGAGAGGATTCATTGGATGGGGTAGGATTAAGGAAGCATATCTGGCAGCAACTATGGCATCCATTCTATTTAGAGGGGGATTAGCACCAACCATAGGGATATTAGGTGAGGGAGAACTTGGAGGATAAGGAGTTCACGAAGGGGCTACTGGAAATGAGTCTCGAAGTGGAATGGGAAACAAAAGGGGATTTAAGGAGAAGGCTAACGGGCTCAAGTCAGCAGATGCCCCTCTTTGTGCAGGAGTGGTAGCAGTAACAAGAGGAGGAGTGGTAAAGATAGAAATGGGGCACTCTTCTGGGATCCTGGGTCTATTCCAAAGTACATCTTCAGAGGAGAGGGGAGTGACAAGGATTTGTCCCTCCAATCCCAGACCAAGAGGGGAAAACTCAGCAGGAACACTCCCGAAATTCAGGAAACAGGAAACCTCAGAAAAAGTTCTATTAAAAAACTGAGGAGGAGAAAAGAAAGTTCCTATAGAAAGAGATGGTAGATTACCTGGTTCAACGGTGGAAGCTTCTCCTTCAGAGGCCTTTCCTTTTTTGAGAACCACCTCCAGATCAGTTTGCAGTGTAGATAGAGGCAGTTGTGGATGGGACTGCATGTGTCTGCCTCTGAAAGCCATAATTATTATGGCAAGTTCGCCACAGTGGAGTCATCACAATGGAGTCACCAGGTGCATAGTAGAAATCTTCAAAGGCTCTGATACTTGATGCACCTTAAGAATCAGAGGCTCAATGCCGTTAAATCCCGAGGAAAATTTCCAACTTTGTCCCCGACAATGGTGCCAGAAATGTTACCATCAGAAGTCACTCCTGGATTTCTTGCAGGAGAAGAGCCCGACGCCCATGAGTTTTATGTCACAATAGTTTTAATGGGTGATCAAATGGGTAGAGACTTGGGAAGGTATCTTTCTAACTCAGGAACTGAGTCTAGTATGTAAGGAACAAAGGAGGTCTTGATCTAACTTTAGTCAGTGAGTTGATTTAAAGATGAGTAGGTTGAAGACTTGGTGAGAGGAGTGAGAAAACTACCTTAGGCAATAGGCCTTTCAGCAGTTTGTAGAAGAAAAACTCTGAATGCAAGATCCTCTTGGCTTAGGGCTTCGAGAAACTGAAAGCGGGACTTGACTGGATCCTCCAATTCCAAGTCGTTCAACGCTAAGAAAATCAGAGGGACCGATGAGAAACAATGCAACTGTTATAGTGATCCAACCTACATCATCCTATAACAGTTACAACTCAACTGGATCCTCCAATTCCGAGCTGCTCTAACACAGTATAAACAAAGACGTGAAAGAAACTGACATTCATAACGAAAGAAGTCTCAAGAGTCCATGCATAACCAGAATAATAGTGCTTCATTAAAGTTTTACAACCAGGAGCCTTGCTCAACCATCGATGCTTTACAAAATACAAATACTGAGTCTATATACTCAGAAAAATTCACCTAACAGAGGCATCCTCAGCTATCCAAGGCGTGGTGTCCCTTCAATCAAACTCAGATGAATATTCTCCGTCAGATGCCACCTTAACTGCCCATGGCTCCTCCAAGGGGAGTAGCTGAGCCATTAAGTGTTGAGTTAGCGTGTGCAGACCTCTCTGGCTAGTTGAGAACTCAACATGGCCTCTTTGGAAAAAATTGGTACACAGGACCCTCTCGGACAGACAACTTGCCAGATCCTCCATACCTTACACTTAATGAGTGAGGAGAGGTTTCAACCACCCCCTCTCACCTTCATCTACTCCAATCGAGAACCAGGATTGAGATTGAATCATATGGCACCTGGAGATCGTGGTGATCCCTTCTATGACTAAACCCAATGCCTTTGGCCTCTCTTGCACAACTCTTTTATTTCCCAAGTGACCACGAGCTGTGACTCTGCGTTTACTCTCGAAGGTGCTTTCGACATTCATGAATAGGAAGGATTTGATCCTTGCTTATCACAGTCGTGATGAGTGAAACACAGAGATGGCTTAATTGGGCACCACACATCCCTCTCAGATTTGACGGTCCTGAACTCACTCGACGATACTGTGGGCCTGGGTCTTTGATGCTCTTCGCACTTCGCATCTTGGGGATATGAAGGAGATGCTCCTTGTGCTTCGGAGTCACGATGGGTGAAAAGGCGAGGAGCCTAATCACGCACCTGGTGTCCCCTTGAATGGACGACTGAGACTGCTCCGTGATACTGCGGGCTCGACTTTTGGTGCTTTCGGCACTTCGAGGTTTCGGGTTTCAAGATGTAGAATGATATGGAACCCTCACCCTTCGAATTCCCAAATGTCGAAATGTCGACGTGAATAGATCTCGCACCATGCGTCCTTTGGATGGATGGCTGCTATCCTTTCCTACATGCAATATGGGCGCTATCCATCATGCTAATCTTGGCGCAACTCCACTAACCGTGATTTCCCGTCAACCATCATTCTTCTCCTATGGATGAATCTGGACCATCGACAATATAATTTCGCCTGCTTACTTGCATGGAAGCCTGAAATGAGATTTTTCCTTGCTGCACTTGGGAGCTTCTCGTGCAACTTGCATACCTGAAAACTCTTATGCCCAGGACAATAATTGTTAATAACACCTAGCACTCCTAGCTTTAAGAGGCGAAAAACATTTTTCAAGTCCTCCTAAAACCAACCCTTTAATTTGTGCATCGCCAATCCCCTGAATACAAGACATCACATCCCTAACCCCCTCCTCCTTTCCTTTCTTTTCACCAGGAATAGAAATTAAATCCCTGCCAACATAAATAGGAAGTTGTGAATGAGTTAAAACCTCTTTGTAAGAGGGTAATATATTATTAATCATTTTCTCCAAATCAGTCTTCTCATCTAGGACCTGTCCTATTAAAGAGTTAATACCAGCAGGCAGCACTGCACTCGATCTATCCAGATCTTCTAATAAGGTTGTATGTTGCTTTCTATCATCATTTCCTTCCAAACCCATCCTGGCATGACCAAGAGAGGCTCCCTTGCCTAAAGAAGAAAAAGTCTGAGTTTTATTTCCTTTACTTAGTAAAGGACCTCAAAACGATTCCAGTGGATGAAAGTCTTGCGACTCCCTAAAAGGCTCCCCTAACCAAACCACAACTATTGAAAGCACAACAGAAGAATTTATATGTTCCTCGGAGACATCAGACCTTTTATTAAAAATGTGAGCATCTAAGTGAAGTAACTCACTCCTCCCTTTTCTTAAATCCATCTCTACTCCTATAGTCAAAACTATCTCTCCCTCATCCGCCCCACCCTCCTGTAATGTAATAATATCGTAGGCATCGAATGTCTGTGACACTCTCCTCCCTCAATTTTTCTCCACCACAGATCCTATAGGAACCTCTATCTCTCCCATGTCTACCACAATCAATGGGCACTCAACACTTACGGCCTCACCTATACACCCTTCTTTATTAGAAAATTCAAGTATCTCCGTCTCAGAACCTATCGATAGAATTGCCTCCGTCCTACCTGCCTCAAGAGATCCTACATTTACAGTTTCTTCAGAACCTACCGGAAGAATTGCCTCCCTCATACCTGCCACAATAGCTCCTACATTCACAGCTGCCTCTCCCACGTCCGCTACATTCAATGGGAAAATAACCCTCATGGCTTCGACTATATTCCCCTCTATAACAGTAGTTTCCCTCAGTTCATTAATAGAATGAAAATCCTCCTTAATCTCTTTGGTAACCTCCTTACCTCCCTTCGATGGTACCTCTCTAAACAGAGATCTAGAATCTAACTCCTTTCCCTCACCATTATTTAAATTTTTCATTCTTTCAAAATGAAAAGGAAGGTGACGTGATGACTTACCGAGTAAACCAACGCTTTTGAGGGCATGTTCTTCATTTCAGGATTTCCTCGCATCCATCTCATCAACTATGTTATTGTCTTATGTATCATTCCAACCAATCCATGAATCCACCTTAGTTGAGCTAACATTTATTTGTGTTACAGTTCAGTGACTTCGCATTTCGACCATCGTTGAGTTGTCGTTGTCCTGGGAGAAAAGCCTTTCCCTCCTCATATTCCTCCAATCTTCCTTAGCATTTCCTACCAATCCCAAACTACCAACTTCATGCAAAATCTTGTATTTTGATGTTGCTACGCATTTGTTGCGTAAATTCCCAGTCGACTTACACCAAGAGCAGCAGAATGGAACTTCAACATAATCCAGCCTTTTTAGGATCTTCATACCCATCAAATTAACTTCAATTTCCTCGAGCAGACCTTTGAACGTATCCAGTTCGACCATGATCTTACCAATGTGCCTTTCAGTGACACCATATTGCTTTAAATCCACTTGAATGAATTTACCAATGGTATTACTGATCAATTTGAATGCTTCTGAGTTGCATACGACAAGTGATTTTCATACGAGTTGCATATGATAGGTGTCGGTGTCTGATGACCTCTTTTTCGAGTTTGAACACCAGATGCCATCTCTGCAACATTAAGCTTCCCCTGTTGATCACCCAGTATTGTTGTAGCACCCTCTCTGCATTTGCAGGACTCTTAAAAACGAAACAGAACCAACCCTTCATCAAAACGTATGTTTTTGGCACATAACCTAAAAGCTTCCCCCGACTCACTTTAAACCAAGCGTGAACATCCTTTGCCCCCATGGACTAGTAACTACACTTGCCAACCAACCCACGAAGGGAAAAAGTGTTCACGACCTCCATATTGATGTCCTTTCCTAGAGTCACCGACTGCTTCTGCTTTCCTGTCTTCAACACTCTGACACCAATGACTGGTTTCCAACTCTCACTACTACAGAACCTTCCAGGAAGGCCTATACATGGATCCTCCTCTACAACTAGTGAAACAATCCCTCTGCATTCCCCAGTGATCCGATGTATATCCAAGTCTGACCTAACCTACTCTTTCTTTCTAGAGACACTACATCTTTCAGCTTCAGGATTCCTCCTCTGTTCCTCGCAAAACTGCCCCTTCTTTCACCACAATCAGATGGTTCAATCGTTTCAAAGCAGGCTCCCTTTCCTGCCCTCCAAATGCAACAGGCATCTCTTACCTATCCCCTTTTGCAAAACTCGTAAACTGGATCCCTTTCGAATTTTTTTCCTTGTATCACCCCCCAAAGTCTGGATCCCTAGGGAGATTTTCATTGAATACATTGGTAGTCCCACTCCATGGCGGATCGACCATAAGATCGCCAGGTGTCTTAGCATTTGTACTACCTGACCAACCAACCTCCACTACCCCTAAATGCTCCCCTATCAATCTTAATGACTGTTTGTACTTCCTTAAGTCTTCTTTGTACTCAACATCGGATTTATATAAGCTCATTTGACTCCACCACTATTCCTCGAGTGATTCCTCTAGCTATTCATCTGTTCTAGTCGACATCTCAAACTGCAATAAATAAATGCCAAGTCTAGACCTACCCTATCCCGTAAAAACCATTCTCCACCTCACCTACATATCTTTACTTTCCTGAGCTCAAGTCCCTAGAATCYGAAACCTKCTCCAGCAACCATCCCTTGTGCGGGGTCGTGTTGTCCTACCCCGTATCAAACCCTAAAAATCTCCTTGTAGCATATTCTCTTGTTGTCTATTCTTGAAACGTTTACTAGTTCGAACTAATCATTCTATACATTATRGTCGAAGCATGATTTTAAATTTACACACACACACACACACACACACACACACACACACCTTGGAAAGACTATTTGGTAAGTTTGTGGGTGAATTGACACACTTATATGCCACCTTCTACATGTCGTGCTACCGAGAAAAATGGAGCCATTTAGATGGTTTGATGCTGAGCCTCCTTAGCCTCATTTTCAATGGCTCTCAATGTTCTATATTTCTGCTTTGACATTTTTTAGTTAGAAAATCATAACTTTATAGCTAAATTTATATGGTGTCAAATAGATCTTTGTCTACCATATATTTAAGGAGAAAATGTTTTTAATCTTCAATGTTTCTAATGTGACAAAACGATATATTCTTAAAAAAAATCACATTATTTCAAATTTATATATAAATAAACTTAAAATAACAAAACTTTTTAAAAAAGAATATATCAACTTATCTCATTCTCTTTCAAAATCTCATAATTAATATTATATATATATATATATATATATATATATATTAACAAATTAGAAATTCTATATGTAATAAATGTAAATATACAAATTAAAATTACTTCCCATGTCGAATAAAATTTATCAAATTATGACTATATACTATGATCTAATGAATGAGATGAAGCATAAGCATGAAATAAATCCAAGCTCAATCCTCACCCATTTTTTTTTTTAATTTTTTAAAATTGATGGTTCTCTACGTTAAAATATACCATATTAAAGTGTAAGGTGCATGGGACACAAAATGTGTACTCCAAAGGGTGTAGAGCCCTTTCTTCCCTCGATAGAGTGTAAAGCTCATACAGTCCTTTCTTACCATGGTAGAGTGTAAAAATCATGTTACATAATCACAATTATATTTTACAAAGTATTTTTTAAGAGATATGTATAATATATAAATAAATAATAAATGAGACAGCTCAGACGGTAAGACAGTACTTTTTTCCAAGAGATGGGAGGAGGTCATGTGGTCAAACCCTGCTGAGTCTCCAGGATGGATTTTGTAATGATGTTGCTATGTAAAAAGTTTATATACTAATGAATATAAATGAGAAACTTTCCCGTGGAAAAAAAAATAAATAATAAATGAGAACATTACTAGTATTATATGTGTAGTATATAAATAAATAATAAACAAAAACATTATTGTATGCGATCATTTAATTAATATTGATTTTATTTTTGTGTATGTTTTTAAATTTGTTTAATAATTTATAAATTAAATTAAAATAATGTTGAACAAAGTGTGTTATGATTATATTATTAATAATCTTAGATTTATAATGTACATTGTGTTTTAATTTTTATAAAATATATAGAAATATAAAAAGTAATGTACATAGTGTTTATGACCAAGATTGTGGTTGATAATGATTATTTTGGTTAATATAAAGTGTGTTTTTAAGTTATTTATAACTCTAGATTTGTAATTGACATTATGTTGTAATTTTTATAAAATATATAGTAATATAAAAAGTAATTAACAAAGTGTTTTATGATTAAGATTGTTGTTGATAATGATTATTAATTGAAATAAAATGTTTTTTTAATTTTTAAGGACATTGAAGGTTACCAAGATGAAATTTTTAAAATCGGAGGGCCAATCCTTATCCCTCATTTACACAAGCTCTTCAATTTAGCATTCAAACAGGGCTTCGCTAAAACCTGGACGCAAAGCCTCATTGTTCCTATTTTTAAAAATGGGGATAAAAACATTCCCTCTAATTATAGGACCATTATGATTAACCCGATTTGGCTAGAAAGTCACGGTAAAATAGCTAAAGGGCATGCTAGGTTTAGGAGATATCATTCAACTGTGGACCATCTTGTTACCTTTAGGATCATTGATGAAACCAATACTGAAACCAATTTTTTTTTTTTTTTTGTTGACTTTAGAAAATCTTTTGACATGGTTCCTTGAAAAAACCTTTGGAAGAGGTTGGAAGAGATAAAAGTGCATCTCGAGTTGAGGGTTGCTGCAATAAGGATGTATGAGAATGATATTGCTAAGTTTAAAAACACTGAGGGTTGGTCAAAAGAGATTAACTGCAATATCAGAGTCAAACAAGGTTGTCCCTTCTCCCTTACCCTTTCTGGCATATACATTGATAAATTAGAAGAATGCTTGGAAAAATCAGGTTGTGTCAGCTGTACTCTCACTGGTATAGTCATCAATCTTCTTCTTTATGCCGATGATATCGTTCTTATGGAAAGGAGTCCCCATGATCTTGAAAACCAACTAAGAATCCTCAAGGATTTTTGCTCCAATATGGGTATGACTGTTAATACTAATAAGACTAAGGTCATGATTATTAAATCCAATAAGATCCCTTGTGATACCTTGGTATATGACAAAAACAACTTGCAGGAAGTGACTTCATACAAATATCTTGGAATTGATATTCACCAGAAGCTTAGTTGGAATTATAGCATTGAGAAAAGGATTAATGGGGATGGAAAGCTTATTATGGGCTTGAAAACAATTGTAAATCGGTTGAGCTTTGGAGTTGGGATAAGAAGAAACTCCTCTTTAAGACTCTTGTTACACCTTTTATTCTTTATGGATGTGAAGTCTGGGGTTGTAGTATCTCTCGTGAATTCTAGATAAAGATAGAGAAAATACAAAAGAATTTTATAACCTATAATCTCAAAATTAAAGGAAATATGCCCTATCCCATCCTCCTCATAGAAACAAGTTTCTCGCCCATTGAGAGCATGTCTATGACTAGATACCTAATGTATAAGAACAAGTTAAACAACATGGAAGACAAGAGGCTACCTAAAATTGCTTCAAAATCAAGTCATAACCACCATCGACTCAAGCGAGGATGGCATAAAGATGCCCGGTCTTGGCTAAACTATTGGGGAATCATGGAAGAAACCATTTTGCAGAATAAAGATACTATTAAAAAAAATGTCATATCAAAATTTAAGGAAAAAATGTTGTGTGATAAAGAGATAGAGGAAAAGAGAAAATTAAGGTATTATAAAGATGTAATCAACCCTATTCTAGAAGATCGAAATTATCTATCTGTTTTTCCAAGTGTAAAGAAAAAGATATGCATTGCTAAAATAAGAACAAATTCTCATGAGCTCCATAGTGAAACTGGACGTTGGTCAATTCCTAAAACACCATGGGATGAAATAGTGTGTCACCTTTGTGACACTAATAAGGTTGAAGATGAAAAACACTCTCTTAGATTGTCCAGCCTATACCCATATTAGATCTCATTTTCAAAATATTATCACACTACCAACCTTCCTAACCTCTTAACTCAACAAAAGTATGGTGATCTTGAAAAGCTTCTCTTAATGCTTTTCGAGCAGAGAAACAAAATTCTAAAGAATCACAAGTAATCACTTACCCTCTTAAGGTCCGATAGACCAATTAGGTCTTAGTGGACGTTAATCATCATCATAATAATCATAATCTTAGTATTGTAATTGACATTGTGTTGTGCAATTTTTATAAAATATATAAAAATATAGAAAGTAATAATCAATGAAAGTATTACATTCTAACAAATAGAGAGATTTAAATTAAAATTATTCTTAAAATTTTTGTTATTAATAAGTGCGAATTTTAGATATTATTCAATTAAAATGTAAATAGTTTTATTCAATTAAAATGCAAACACATAATTAATTACAAATATTTTTATTATATTGATTCAAAGTATCACAATAAAAGAAAGACTAAAATAAACTAATGCATGTATGCTTTCCTTCTATGAACCAATCATATCTTTGACTTTTATTGTATTTCATATTACAAGTTCAAATTTAAGAAGATGTTCGAAGTTTATTTTTTATTTATATGTAAAGTTTAATTTTAAAGAAATGTTAAAATTTTAGATATGTATTTTGTTTTTCATTTTCTAATCCAATCTTTATGGATATTAAAGTTTAAGAACTATGTTAAATATATCGATAAAATTATTAGCATCAATTGAATTAATAATTTTTATATTGTAATTGTTCCCATAGAAGAAAAATATTGTTATGGATTGACCTTCAATTTTATTGAAATAAAATTTAAAATGCATAATTACCTCAATACATTATAACCTAAAATATTTTTTTTAATATATAGTATTGCCCCTCCCCATTTGAAGTTTCCTACAAATTTGGAGAGCTTTACTGGACACTAATATCTCCATTTCATAATCATTTTTAATTAACTTTTTTACTATACTTTCAGTTCACATAAAATATATAAATAATTTTTTTTTTTTAATTTACCTTTACCTAAAAAGATATAAATATTTTTTTTTTATCTAATTTTCTTTATTTCTTAATAATTTAACTTAACTTATTAATATTAGAATTTCTCATCTAATATATTAAAATATATAAAGATATTTTTTTTCTAATTTTTTTGATTTCTTAATAATTTAAATTAACTTATTAATATTAGAATTTCTCATTTAATATATTATTTTTTTTAGTTTATGAACATTTTTTTCTTTTATTTTATAAAAGATTAATTTTTATTTTATTTTATACGTTTGTTCTTTTTCAAATTCAATCATAAATATTCACATAATAATAATAAAATCATGATAACTAATTATAATAACTTAATATATCATAAATTAATCCTTAAAACTAATATCTATAAACTAATATCTATAACTTAAAAAAATTTGAACACTTCAAAATAATGATTTTCCATATATTTCGAAGCATTTCACATCAATAATCTCAATATATGTTTTCCATATGGTTCAAACACACTTCTTTCTTTTATGTACATGGTAGGATGCTTATCGATACTAATTCAAAAATCTAATCCAACAGTTTTACTAAAAAAAATTTACATTTATTTTATAAATCTAATTAAACATTTTTACAAAATAAATTTTACATTTTGTTTGGAATATCATTATATTTTTTTATCAAAATTTTAAAATTATACTTAAAATTAACTTTTTCAATAGATTTAAAAATTAAATAAAATATTTTTTTTGGTGAATTCAATATTTACTGTAACACATTATACCAAGATAGATCCATTTTAACTCTGGAGAGACATTGAATCTTTCAAGATGCAAACATTTCTTAAATTCTGAACACTTCAAAATAATGATTTTACATATATTTGGAAGCATTTCACATCAATAATCTCCACATATGTTTTCCATATGGTTCAAACACACTTCTTGCTTTTATGTACATGGTAGGATGCTTATCTATAATAATTAAAAAATCTAATCCACCAATTTTACTAAATTAATTTTACATTTATTTTGTAAATCTAATTAAACATTTTTACAAAAATAAATTTTACATTTTGTTTTGTATATTACTAAATTTTTTTTATCAAAATTATTAATTTAAAATGGTTAAAATTCTAATTAAAAATAACTTTTTAAACATATTTAAAAATAAAATAAAATATTTTTTTGGTGATTCAACATCTACTGTAACACATTATACCAACGTAGATCCATATTAATTCTGGAGAGGCATCAAATCTTTCAAGATGTAAGAATTTCTTAAATTTTATACTCTAAAAAACTTACATCTTTAGATCCAAAGTTAAGATGGATTGAGACCAATTATATTGTAAAGAACAAAGGCTTATGCATTATTCAAAAACCTTCAACTAACAAACACTGACTTAGAATCCCTCAAACTAACATTCTTTTAGAATATAAGAAAACACAACACGACAACCATAAATTATCAAAGGAAACCATTGGAAAACTTTGAAAACCTTAGGAGTGAAGGATGTTGAAGACTTAGCCCCCTTAACCTAATAACCTAATGCAACGCACAAAGGTTAGAAGTGATACTTATTGGAGCTTGAAAAAAGTAATAACATAAAATTCATAATATATATAATATATTATACAAATTAAAATAAATAACATAAAATTCATAATATAAATAATATATTATACAAAATAAATGAAAAAGTAATAAAATGACATAAGATAAGCTCAATAATTTAAGGGATTTAAGATAATTAAACTTCCATGAACGATTAGAGAATGTCGTCTCTTTGAATAAATTAAACCCACGATAAATAAAATGGGGAATCGATAATTTATTGGGAGAGGGTGTTAAGGAAGAGTTTTTTTTTCATGTTTCGTTTTTAATTATTTGAATGATTTTACTAGTAGTTTTTAGTTTTGTTTATGTGTAATCATGTTTTTAATGGTTTTGGATTAAAAAAAATTATAATTTTTTAAAAATAATTTTTTTTTGTGTTATGAATTATTGATTAATGTATATATGTAATTATGTTTTTAATGGTTTTAGATAAAAAATAATTATGATTTTTTAAAAATTATATTTTTGTGTTATGAATTAATGGTTTTAATGGTTTTATATCAAAAAAATTATGATATTTTGAAAATAGAATCTTTGTTATTACAAATTATTGATTGATGTATATGTGTAACTATGTTTTTAATGGTTTTAGATAAAACAAATTATGACTTTTTAAAAATCATATCTTTTTGTGTTAGGAATTATTGATTGATGTATATGTGTAACTATTTTTATCATATCTTTTTGTGTTAGGAATTATTGATTGATGTATATGTGTAACTATTTTTTAATGGTTTTAAATAAAAACAAAATATAATCTTTTAAAAATCATATTTTTTTGTGTTATGAATTATTGATTGATGTATATGTGTAACTATTTTTTAATGGTTTTAGATAAAAACAAAATATAATCTTTTAAAAATCATATCTTTTTGTGTTATGAATTATTGATTGATGTATATGTGTAACTATTTTTTAATGGTCTTAGATAAAAACAAAATATGATGTTTTAAAAATCTTATCTTTTTGTGTTATGAATTATTGATTGGTATATATGTGTAACTATTTTTTAATGGTTATAGATAAAAACAAAATATGATCTTTTAAAAATCGTATCGTTTTGTGTTATGAATTATTGATTGATGTATATGTGTAATTATTTTTTAATGGTTTTAGATAAAAACAAAATATGATCTTTTAAAAATCATTCTTTTTATGTTATGAATTATTGATTGATATTGGTGTGTGAATTATCATTATGGTTTACTATGATTGACTGGAAGAGGGAAGAAAAATTGAACCCATTTGATAAAGATATTTTGGTAAAAAAAATGGACCCAAGCAGAAAGTTGGTCAATATATTTTAGGTGAAAGTAGGACCATCAACTTTTGTGGGTGAAGAGTTTTATTAGGTGGAGAGTCATTTATGAGCAATCCTTATTTGTTAGCAGTCAAAAAGAAACAGCTAACCAATATCCGTCCGCACTGACGAACCTGATAGACTTCGCTATACCGGTCAATGGCTACATCTAGGAGGAATACAACTAGGTGGAACCCATGAGGTATACGGCAACTAACCGACCGAAGGGGGCAACAACAAAGGCAGTCAACTAGGTAATGTGCTTTGAACAACGGGTGCACGGGACAGGGCCCCATTTTCTAGTGCGATACCTCACTTTCCATCCAATAGTAGCTGCTTCAATTCAAACGCTTGCAATAAATTAAGATTATCCGTACTTAGCTAGTAAATTAAGACATTTCACTGCTCTCGGAGCCTCCGATGGATAGACAGAAAGCAATCAAGACCGAAACAGCTAACCAATATCCGTGAACACGTTTCTCTGTTGTACATGTCAAATAGTGGGAATGGGATTTCAGTATTCAAGCCACGTAGCATAAGGGAGATTTCAGTATTCAAGCCGCGTATGTCAAATAGTTGACTGGAAGAAGGAAGAAAAGTTGAACTCGTTTGATACAGATATTTTGGTCAAAAATGGACCCAAGGAGAAAGTTGGTCAATATATTTTAGGTGGAAGTAGGACCCTCAACTTTTGTGGGTGAAGAGATTTATTAGGTGGAGACTCATTTATGAGAAGGAAAAAGTTCGTCAATATAGTTTAGGTGGAAGTAGGACCCTCAAATTTTCTGGGTGAAGAGTTTTATTAAGTGAAGAGTCATTTATGAGCAATCCTTATTGGTCAGCAGTAAAAAAGAAACAGCTAACGAATATCCGTGAACACGTTTCTCTGTTGTACATGTCAAATAGTGGGAATGGGATTTCAGTATACGGAAACCAACCTGGAAGACGATATATTAATAATAATAAGATTTTATTCAACAAAATCACAGGGATTGGGATTTCTATTTTCAAGCCACGTGGCATTCGGAAATCAGCTTCCTTCTTCGTATGCGAATTCTCTTACTATGCGATATACGAGTTTCATCTCTTACTATGTTCCAAAGATCCTATAAATATGTCCACAAACCTTATAGTTTCATCATTCAATCAATATTGCTGAGTTATAGTTTCACAGAGTTCGCCGGACTTTATTTGTTCCTTGCGCGTTTGAAATATTGGCTCCATATTATGAGAGTAGTCGCAGGAGCCGTAAGTGGTCGAGAGCGTTGCAGAACTCGCAAAGAAGCAGAAGGAAACAATACCAGAAAGATATATCAGAAAAGGCGAAGAAAAACTAATACCGAGGCCAATAATATTTTGTTCTCTGCAATCCTTTTGAAAGCTTGACCATGTCAATGTCTGATCATCCCCATCATTGGCATGGCCAAGCTCTCAAAAGGATTGTAGAGAGAATACAGATATGAAGAAGATTGCCCAGGCTTGTGAAGAATGGTTCCTCTTCCCTATATTTTCTGATTAATCCCTGTTATCTTGCTATTATATTCCACTGGATAAGCTATTCATTCCGTTGTGGCTGTGTCGCTCTAGAGCTGTTTGTCTGTTGAAGTTGGTTTTCAAAAGGCACGAGATCTTCAGGGCTCCTGGATTCGAAGTAGGGATCAGTCCTGTACAAGAACTTCTCATTCATTTGAGGAAAAGAGGTCCAATTTTTAGAAACTGAATGGAAGGTCAACTCCGGAAATCTTTTCATTCTCCTTGATGGAGCTTCTTGGACCCTAGCACCCTCGAGGGTGATATCCATTCTTCTCTATCCTTTGAGAAAATGTTTAATTCTTGAATGAATCCATTGTTTCTTGATTTTCTGCACTCTACTCGTGTTAATGTACCAAGAATAGTTCTTCATACTATTACCAACATTTTGTTTTGAGGCTGAGACATTTTTTTCCTCTTAAGATCGTGCTTTTTTCCTCTTAAGATCGTGCATGGGGTAATATTATTAAAGATGTTTTGTTTGTCGGTGAATCCATGACTGAAAAGGTGTATTCTTATAATTAATTTGAAATTTAATTTCTTTAAAAAAAAATTAAGTATCATAATGTTTGATAAACATTAGTTTATCAACACATATAAAAATAACTTACTTAACTAGTTCATATTTATTATATTTTTAATATGACTAAGAATTAATAAATATAAAAAATATAATAATATATTTATGAGATTAATTCAAACTCACATTTTGGTCACTCATAAAGGTTGGGTCAAATTCTAGGAATTAAACATAATGAAAATCATCTTGTATGTGACTTTATGTTACTCTTTTCCAAAATCCCATAACTTAGATTAAATTTAACTCATGCTAGATTTTAGTAAATTTTTTTTTATATAAAAACTAAAACAAATTTGAAATTCTATATATAATAAATGTTCCCAAATTCCATAACTTAGATTAAATCTAACTTATGTTAGATTTAAGTAAATTTTTTTTTATATAAAAACTAAAATAAATTCGAAATCCCATATATAATAAATATAAATATATAAGGTGAAATTACCTTCCATGTATAAGTTAATTTATGACTATATATTATGATCTAATAAGTGAGATGGGGCATTAGGATGAAATGGATCCAAGCTCAATTTTCATAAAATCCTTTTTTTTAAGTTTAATTTTAATGGTTCAGCTTATACAGTTCT
>JASDQU010503959.1:21471-32451 GCA_032191745.1 Picea mariana
GACCCTCTCAGATCACTAAGTTTGCTTGTTCTAGCTTGGTTTTTAGGACTTCGATCTCTTTCTTATCGGCCAATTGGGCCAGCTCTATTGCTCCACTCGCTTGACTCTTAGCGTCTTCCGCAGCCGAAGCTACTCGGGCTTCAAGAGTCTTGATCAGTCGATTTTTTCTCTTGAGATGATTTTTCAACATCGCAACCGAGAATTGGTTTGCTGACGCATAAGCTCCCAACGTCCCTACTATCTCTGTTGCGAATTCATCACTCTTCTTGTTTTTTCCATCTGTCATTATTTTGAATTTTTTAACAGTGGACTCTCTCTCTTGATAAGATTCCCGCTTTACTACGGCTTTTCTCTTTCTGTCAAAAAAGAACTCATTAGGGGGGAGTTCCTCTGCCCTTATAGGCCTCAGCTCTTCACCAAATATCCATCCCTCGCTAACGTCTCTCTGTGCCGACTGCAAGGGTGTGACAGAGGTGATGGGTTGTCCGATTTGCTTCGTCGCCTTTCCAGGTGTGACGAGTGAGTCCTGCTCTTTCGGAAGATCGGAGGTCTTCGTCTCTGTATTCTGAGTTTCAGGTGGGTCGGTGTTTTTCACTTCCATCTCTGGACCATGTTCCTTGGGTGGGTTAGTAGTCCCTTCTTTTGTTTTGGGATTCTTTTCCTGCTCGGGATTCTTCTCCTGCTTGGGGCTCTTCTCCTGCTCGGGGCTCTTCTCCTGCTCAGGATTCTTCTCCTGCTCGGGATTCTTCTCCTACTCCCCTTCCTGACGTTTTTCGGGGTTAGAAGTTTTCCCCTCATAACTTTCGACCTCCTTTTCTTTATTTTTGGAAAGTCCTAAACCTCCCAGCACCACGGGGAGACATCTTTTCCTATGTTCCTGAAATTTTAAAACAGAGGCRCTATCTTTGGGTGCTAGAGATCTGATTCGAAATTKCACTTCCGAATAGGACCTCGCCCCTCGGAAAACATCATCTGAGGGCGAACACTCGTGCTCAAACCTCTTTAATCCGCAATTCCCAAAATGGGTGCTTACAATTCTCTGCGGATCATGCTTTTTGTACTCAATAGAGACTAGGATCAAGTCTTCTAATGTTGCAGCTTCGGCCTTAGCATGTACGAAATCTAATAAGGAATAGGAATTAAGCCGAACAGGGAAAAACGGCCATACCTTCTTTGATGATGCTTTGAGCTCCTTACTCACTCCACTGATTACTGTTTGTCGCGCAATCTCACGACATGACAGCTTGTCGGGGATAAAAAGCGGTAGTGCCAGAGGACAGACAACTGCTCCGAAAACTCTAAAATAGTAGAATTCTTCTTCGACATACCAGTCCGCGATACTGCTTAGATTCGCAGCAATGCTATCGAAGATGCGAGGTGGCGAAAGACCAAAAATAGTGACGTGTAGGGGCACTATTACCTAGTTGAAAATCTCATAAATAAACTTATTTGCATTATTTTCCCACAGCTTGTCGTGGTATGCATGCACCGTTTTTTCCTGGGTTGGACTCCAAGCCCAATTCATCAAAGGAAAAGGTGTCATGGAGCATATTGCGTCCATGACATATGCGGACATGAAGAATCCGGATGGTCTCCCGGCTGCTTTTTTCTCCCGATAATCTGTAACTCTGTTGAACAAACTGTCGGAAAGCATCTTAGCCCAATTAAATGAGCAACCTACCGCTACCCAAAAGATGAGAGGTACCCACTGGATGTAAAAATGCGCGGTATCCTCCCATCCGAAAAGCTGACAAGTCATCATCGCCACATACATATATTGTGGCTCCAATGAAGAAATCGAATACACACCTTTGTCATTCGCTCTGAATGTTGCGGAGCGCGAGACCTAATCTTTGATCAAACCAGGCATGGTTTTTTCATATTCTTCGCATTCCTTCTTTTTGAATTCCTCCAGGAATTCTTTGCCATACGTGTATTTAGAAGTCGCTGGGAGCTTGTACATAGATTGGATATGCTCTGGTCTGAAAGTTCCGACCATGACCTGTCGGTCATTTACGATAGTTCTGGTGGACAGGTCGATGTGATCCAATGCCCATCAGATCATGTCATAGTACGGGAGCAACCAAGGTCTGGTTGCAACCAGGTGCATTCCCGACTGAACAATTGTCTTATACTTAGTGTTTAGGTCATCCTTTACAATACTATTGTCATCGTCATCCGACTCTGAATAGTTTACCAATTCGGATTACAGAATGTCTGAAATAAACGACCAGGTGGGTACTGAGCCGCCAGTCCGTGGTGAAGTATCTGAGACGTTGTCTGGACCCTGCACTGCAACCTCGACATTTTCTTTCGCTGCTCTCCTTGGGGCCATGGCTGACGCTTGCTTTTTCGCTCTTCTGCAATAAGCCCGTGTATACATGCGGAAATGAGTTCCCTCGGAGCAAGGTGAGCTCTGTGCGCTTATAATAAACGTTTAAAAAGAATGAAACTCTCGTATATATTTGGAAACTCTGTACCTTTGAAATAAGTCTGTCAAATCGAAAATAAAACCAAATTTAATGTATGAATCCGATCTTATTTATTCGTAGATTTACCCTACTTTTTCATTGATGTCATCAATGTTCGGCGGCTTGACAGGCAATCGGGTTATGGGTAGCAAGTAAATTCCTCGTGAAGTGTGCCAACCTCGATACGCAGGGCGTACCTCTCTTAATTTTAAAACTTCAAATTTAATAATGTTAAGCATTTTCTCGCATTTCGTTGTATCGTGAATTTAGTTTTCAGATTTTGACTCTTCAACTTGCAAAGTTGCGAGTGCCGATTTTTCCTTAATTATTAATAACCGTGATTTGGCGCATTCTTAATTATATAACTAACCTAATCGTCATATCGCGACTCGGGAATTCGAAGACAAACTTTTGGAAGAATGATACGCCGAGTTGCGATATCGGGATAATTAAGACTTAAATTAAAAGAAGGAAATCTTAGATTAGGCGACTAATTAATCTTGCTATAATTATGTCGCAACTTCGTGAATCGGATTTTTGGACACCTTAACTTGATGAAAGAAAGTGCCGAGTGACGAAGTGTCGAGAACCAAAATTAACCATGGTTAGTTTTTTACCCTTAGTCTCCAACCAAGGTTATCACAATGTCATCGTGTTCTCGGCTATCGGGGCTGCAAGAACAAAACCCTGGGTTTGATGTATACCGAGGCGCGAAACCCCGACAACGCCTAATCATGGGTTAAAGGTTTCACCCTAGTTAATGCCTTGGGAGAAAATTAAAATCGACTTCACAGTTTCGCGACTCGGGACTTGTGAATTAAAAAATTAAAGTGTCCGACTTACGAGACCCCGAAATAAAACAAAAGAGTAAACATTTTTGCGAAAAATGGACCCTTTTTTGAAAGTGACAAAGCATTTCTATTCATGGGACAAGATTTCAGAGCTTTATGATTTCGGAAGGAGAAGAAAAGCAACTTTAGATCTCAAGTATCAAAAATTGAAAATTGCGCGAGGTGAAAAACAAGGGCGGCTCCAACAAATGTAATACTTCTTCTTTCTCCCTAGCTCTTTCTCCCAAGTATGTTTGTGGAACTTATCCATAACAAAAGTTTTTAACTCTTTACTCTTTGTAGGACACATGCTCAAGCAAATGCCCCATTTACTAAACCATTTGTTATTTTGTTGCATCCAAGTCTTCTTCTTTTGCACAATCTGTCACTAAACACAACCTTAGGCCATCTACCCTCTTCCATTTGCTCAATTTTTTTCAAATACCTTATGACTCACACCATAGCAATTGCTTCAATAGGGGAAACCCTTATTTCACTTAACAGGGTAGCATAAGGAACTGCACTTTTAATTTTGAATTTGTTTGTAATCAACCATTTCTGAATTTTCTCAATTTGTTTCCACTGCATCTCGGTTGTGCTAATGGCCCATAGTTCACAATCGTAGAGAATCACTAGAATCACTAGAAGCCCAAAAAGAGTTAGAGTGGTTTTCCAGTCCCACAACTCTGCCTCTCTACACCTGTTTTGAAAAGAATAAAATGCTTTCCAACCCCCTAAAGTTCTTTTCTTTCTACAACCATCCCAACTTAAATTTCTGTTGAAGTCAATTCCGAGGTATTTGTAGTCTACAACTTCTTCCAGAATGTTGCCTTCAAAGTAGAACTTATGCTAGTTATGCTTTCTTTTGTTAGAGAAAACCACTACTTTCGTTTTGCTAATATTGACTTGCATCCCCACCCTTCTACAAAAATGCTCAAGGGAGCATAAGTGCTCTTGCAAACCAAGAGTTGATTTAGCAATCAATATAAGGTCATTTGCGTACAAAAGAAGCCTTATAACGAACTTGCCCAAATGGATACCGTCACTCCCTTGCGAATTTATCCACTCTTCAAGCTTTTCAATATATAACCCAAAAAGGGTAGGGGACAGTGGGCAACCTTGCTTGACCCCAATATCGCTTCTAAAACTTTCAGAAATGCCTGCTGAAGTTCTGATTTTGACTTTCACCTCTTCATACATCCTATGCACAGCTGCTCTCAAATGCCTGGGAACCCTGAGTTCCTCCATCCTGCTCCAAAGCTTATCCCTAGGAACCGTGTCAAAGGCTTTTTTGAAATCAACAAAGCAACAAAAAACTTCTTCCTTTTTTTCCCAAGCTTTTTCAATGATGTGCCTTAAAGTTATGCAATGATCAACTGTGGAATGTTTAGGTCTAAAACCTGCTTTCCCTTTAGCATGTTTATCTCTTTCTTCTGCCCACTTGCTAATTTTCTTTTCTAACATGCTTCCAAATAACTTTGCAAACAAGGGGTTTATCATTATGGTTCTATAATTGGAGGGATTATTGACGTCACCACTCTTGAAAAGAGGTATTGCCATACTAGTTGTCCAATCTGTGGGGAACCCTTGCTGTATTATGTTGTTGAAAATTTTTGTTATGTGAGGTGAAAGAATTTTTAAGCCCCACTTTAGATATTTTGCTTGGAGTTCATCTAAGTCTTTTGCTTTTCCAGCACCCAACCTCTTGATACCCATCTCTACCTCTTGCACCGTGAAGAGTTCTGTATCTATGTTGACCAAGGGAGGAGGGTCAACCTTGGGATCCTGCTCATAAAGTTGTCTTGCATAGTCGAACCATTTAGAAGTTGTAATGTTGTTTTCAGTTTGCACCTTTTTCGGTTGGAGCTCCTTCCAGAACAGTATGGGGTTATTTTTCCCAAGGAATATTAGTTCTTCTCTCCTCGAAACCATGAAATCGACCTTTTTCTTTCTTACTATCTGCTGGTAAGCTTTGAGCTTTATGTTATCCTTGTCTGAATCCTTCCACCTTCTCCTTGCCTTTTTGCATTCCTTGTCAAACCAAGCATTAACCGAAAAACAATTTGTTTCAGACTTCTTAATTTTTTCTCTTTTGCACTCAGCGAGTGCGCTTTGAATTAAATGTGTTAATCCGTAACTGTGAAGGCCATGAAATGAGATTTCCTCCTTCTCGAGGAGCCTCTCTAATGTTTTTTTTAAGGTATTACAATTCTCTGGAGTCAAAAGAATTCTGCCATTTGGGGGATTTTGTTGAACACACTGAGCTTTTGACCTTAATTGCTTCTTTTCGGTCCAAGAGAAACTTAAATAAATTGGCTTGTGGTCCGATTTTAAGTCCCAAATTTGATCTCCAATCAACACTTCCTCCATTTTCCCACACAAATTATGCGAGCAAATTGCATAATCTACTACACTTGCTTCGTTGTAAGTATTGCAAGTGAAATTACCAGACTTTTCCCATCTAGTCATACTGTTACAAATGACTAAATCGAAAGCCCCACATAGCGTAAGCAATTGTTCTCCAAAGAAATTGCAGCCTTTATCCTCTGAAATTCGTTCCCACTGATGATTACTTTCTTATGTAAGCCAGATAGGGTCACCGTCTTCTTTGCAACAAATAATGTTAGCTTGTTCACCTGCAGTTCTAGCATTGAAACCCCCCACTATAAGGACTTCACCTAGCTGAGAATATATTGCAATATCTGTTTTTAAGGCTGCAAAGGGATCTTTGTGGTCAAGCCCTCTACTTTTGTAGATTTTTGAAACTTGCGACACAAAATAGCATGCTGCAATTCTGATGTGATTTCCATTTTCTGATATTTTAAGCCATACAAATTGCTTATTTGGGTCTTCTTTTTCTAGCTAAATGAAACAACCTTCTTTTTCTCTTACTAATACCATGATACCCCCGTGCCCTTTTCCATTCCCTGCTGCCTTGTTCCACACTACTATCTTCCAATACCCTTCAAACAAAGGTGTCTTGCACCCTTCATGCTCATGTGTTTCTATGAGACAAATTATGTCTCTATCTTCCGCAATAGGCCCTAACCCAGGTCCTCTTCTCCATGGGTAACCCCTGCAGTTCCAACAAACTAATCTTAAAGAAACCTGGGTACGATTTGATTGCTATTTGTTTTGGCATGCAAGACTCACTGTTGAGTCTTTGTCCCTGCTTGCCCATACTGATCTTGCTTCCTCATTTCTTGTTGAAGAGTTTGTTGCCTCTCCTTTGTTATTGTCTTGCTGCCTTGTTTTGGAAGGAGGTCCAAATTGCGCTATCACAGTTTTACCTTTATAAATCCACGCTCTTTTTCCCTCATCTCTTGTTGCCCTAACTTTTGTCATCTCGTCCCTCCTTTCCTCTTGTTGTCTTACAGTTAAGATTTCTTCTAGAAAAAACCGAGAACCCCTCAAGAACGGATTCCTGCTTAGAATGATATCTTTATCACGCAAGTTGGGCATGATGACTTTTATGGGCCTGGCTCTCTCACCGTTAGGCTTACCTACTCTTCATGCTTGACATATTTGTCCTTGCCATTGGAGCTTGTCTTTCAATAAGTCTCTTGCAAGGTCAAGAGTACATTCATTTTTCCCATAATCTTTCACCCCCTTGATAATCATGTTTGTTGCTCTATCCTGTCTTTCTTTGCTTTCTCCATCTTGCATGTTGTCAACCTGAATGTTTCTTTCTCCTTCCCTCTTAGCAGGATTGCTAATAATTTGAGCCCAGGTTTTGGAGAGTTTTGTGGAATCTCCTTTCCCCTCTTCTCCTAATGTCTCTTCATTGTTGTCTATTTGGGTAACTACTTTCCCCTTATCCTGGGATGGCTTCGCATTCAACACCTCTATATTCTCCACTGCAATTTTCTTCATGTTTTTCACTTCCGCTTTCATGCATTGCCATTCTGTTTTCCCCATTCGGAGAGCTTCCTGTAGCAATGACACTTGTTCCTTCAGAACTTTGTTGCTTTCTGCTAAAGCCTAGTTTTCGGCTATTATTCTATGGATTGTACAATCTCTTTCCAACTCTTTAGCTTCTACTACTTCCAACCTCTCTTTTACCTTTAGCAGTTCTTTCATATAAAGATCAGATGACCAAGTGAGAGGTGTGGATGTGGGACTATATAAGGCATAATCATCAATGATTTTTCCTTTTCCTTTGGACTTGTTGCCACATATTTGCAAAGAGGACTTGTTTGAATGTTGTTTCTTGCGAAGAACCCAAGTACTTTCCCTTTGAGACCTTTTCTTCCTTGTTTGCTCCCATTTCAGATGAGCTAGTCTTCGTTTTAAAATGCCCCGGTACTGTTTGGCATTAACCCAAACCCACTTTCCAATTTTGGCTGAAGAGGCAATTTTCACTTGCCCTATATCATTTGTTTCCACGGGTTCTAAAGTTTCTTGTTCCATTGTCATGTTGATATTAAGGGAAATCAAAGTCTCTGCCCAAAACTGACCCTCTTTTTTATGCTTAACCCTTCACTATCTGTTGGTCTGACCACTAAAAACTTGCTGCTCTGCCCACTGTCTCTGTTAGACCATTGTCCCTCAAGATGAGCCCACTGTCCCTGTCCCTGGATGTCTGCTACTGCCTTTAAAACAACATGCATCTGCTTCTTGTTATTAAGAGCTTTCTCCAAACAGTTTGCATACATTCAGAAACAATGAATGATGTGTTGTTACTACCATTGCTGCTGCCTTTGGTCCTGCTGCCGCCCTTTGAGTTAATATATCATTCGCTGAGCGCTTAGTGCTAAACTTTCAAACCTGTATATCTCCTGGTAAAACCCACTCATCTGATTATCGCCGGCATAAAAATTAAGATTGGAAGAATTAATTCACACAACACAAAACGTTTTCATTACTTAACAAACAAATGGGGGTTACATATATAGCATGCAGATCACTGACTCAAGTGGATCTGATTAGCTAAAAATAGTAAACCTAGAAACTCACAGTTACAACAGTCATGGTTGAAACTCACAGTTACAACCGTCATAGTTATCTCTTACTAAAGTAAGCTTTATTCTAACACCCTCCCTTAATGTTTACTTTACAAATTACAATACAACACAAAAGATTACAACACTAGAACTTTCATTTGTCTGTCTGATCTGGTCTTCCTCAGCACTGAAACTCACTCTGCAATCACACGGCTTCTGCTCTTTCTTCTCCCTCGTCTTCGAGCTTTCCATCGACACATTTAAAGTCAAAACGCTTCTGACCATCATTGTAGCACTTGTATACTGGACAATTTGACAACTCGGCTCATCGAGGCTTCCATGATAAAAGGTGCCAATTATTGATGCATTCTATGAACTTGCCTTCATCTGTCGGATTTTTGCTTTCGGCTATCCTTCAGTATATAGAAGAACAGTTTGGATACTAAATGTCTTCAACATTCCTTTACACAAGGTGACTTTCAATAAAAACATTGTACTTGAAACTGGGGCTACCAGCGTGCATCAAGATACAAGTTCTTATTTTTACATAAACACTTATATAAAAACTTTAAACTCACCACACATGCACAAAACATAACCTATAACTGTTGATCTTGGAGCACCGAAGAACAACAAGATCCACCAGTGTATAGACTTGTACACATACTCAAACCAGTGATGTGTTCTCTTGGCACCAAAGAACGTCGAGAACCACTAGCTTTAACATATGCTACTCTGTTCAATGATTGGTTCTTCATCATTTGATTACAAATAAAATCACACTCTCTCACACACATATAATATATCTAACATACATAAACAAAATTTAAACACACCACACATACATATATAAGTAGAAAAGCAGGGCAGTGACTGTTTATGGTGGTTCTTCCTTCATATCTATCCACACCGAGATACCAAACGCTGAAATATTTTCGATGGCCATTTGCTCTGAATGCGACAGCTCCTTAGTGAGATAATCGTACTTCATGGAGAGATCTATTGCACGCTTGATGCATTGTCCTTTGGAGTATAGTGCAACTTCAGAATGTGAACTAACTTCCACTTCACCTTCCTTCATCCTTAAATCTCTTATCCAATTTAATAAAAGGATTTATAACTTCACCTATACACATGCATTTAGTTTATCCACATGCATTCACTTTAATATTCAAAATATCCCCCTTTTTTATTTAAAAGAAAACTTTATACCTCACTCTCAAACAATCCAACGCATGCAAATCTTATTCAATGCTCCACATATGCATGCATGCAAATCTTGAATGACTCATAAAACTCACGCCTCCTCTTTCAACACTCCAACATAAAACAAAACTTATGTTTTACATGCACCAAATCACTCCATAAAAAAAACTTACTATTTGCACCACGCACCAACTTTGAACTAAATTCACTCATTAACTCATGCAAATCTCACGAGTCCACGCACTAGCACCAGATCTCCCTCACTCGCACACGGCCTGCAATGGCCCTCCACCCGTTCTCACGGCCTGCTCATCAACATAAAGAACCCACGCGTTTTCTTGAACTCGCGATTTAGAAAACAGCTCACGATTTGCACTTCAGCGTTCATGCATATGCTGGAAGTGAGCAGCAGTGTCTTTAGCAGATCGCGCAAGAACAGGGACGCTTCACACAAAACTCAGCAGTTGGGTCCTCTTCAAAACGATCCCGCAGACCACACAATCCGCCTCTTTCCTTCTCGCTCTAATACCAAATTAAGATTGGAAGAATTAATTCACACAATACAAAACGTTTTCATTACTTAACAAACAAATGGAGGTTACATATATAGCATGCAGATCACTCACTCAAGTGGATCTGATTAGCTAAAAATAGTAAACCTAGAAACTCACAGTTACAACAGTCATGGTTGAAACTCACAGTTACAACAGTCATAGTTATCTCTTACTAAAGTAAGCTTTATTCTAACAATCCTTCACAGTACTACGATGCGTGAAATGCTGGGAGCGTCGCACACCTATCGAATAATCCCGGAGCTGAAATTTGGAATCGAAGATCATAGTGCAAAGTCACTGCTCTCGCCACGGCATTGAGTTGGCGTGCATTATTGTTGAAATCTTGTGTTGGTCCATTATTGCTGGTGTTGTATTTCTTCAGTCTTTTCGCGGAATATCAATGATAGTCAAGAGTATTTCTTCAGTCTTTTGACTCCTTCTCAGGCAACCAAATTGTGTTTTAATCCATCGAGATTAAAACAGAGGAGAGCGCCTGGTGCTGCAACACTCCCTTGTTTCTCTAAAAAAATTCCTTTATATCTTAAAAACTGATCCTCCCAGGAGGTCAACTTTGCCTTAAACTGACATCCAGCAGTAAGTACAAAACCTGCAAAACCTTGAAGGGCCTCTTCCTGTGAAGATCGGGGCTCTTAACGCCAACGCCCAGCAAAGAATTTTAAAATCAAAATGCAAAATCACGCCGACAACAGACAATAGGGAATAGTAAAAAATGATTGAATAGTAAAAAATTGGGCACATTCAATGAATGAATTGGGCACATTCTTGGATGAGCTTAAAAACCCCTTTCTCGAACAAGCTTAAAAACCCATTCCCTGTAAAGTGAAATGAGATTTGAATCCAAACAAACAAAGAAAAATTCCTTTACTTTCAATTACATCACATACTCATGTTTGAGTGGAATATCAATCTTTGCCAACAAAGCCTATTGAAATGAAAATTTAACCTGCTGGAATAG
>JASDQU010503959.1:42271-53047 GCA_032191745.1 Picea mariana
TTTTTTTTTTAAATAATTAAAAAATGGTAATAAATTAAGATTACTTGAACTTAGTTCAACTTCAAATCCAATAGCTACCATTATAAACTCAAGAACACAATCGTCTACTGATTTGTAGGCTCGTTCATAGCATGATAGCAAATGCACAGCACGGACACCAAAGATTAAATAGTATAAGCTGATTTGATATATAATAAAATAAAATAAAATAAAGATTAAATAGTATAAGTTGATTTGATATATAATAAAATAAAATTAATTTAATTTAAAATTGTGGTGAAGTTAAAATTTAAATTAACATATGAGATTAGTTGATTTGATTTATAATATAATAAAATAAAATAAATTTAATTTAAGATTATGGTCAAGTTAGATTTTAAATTAAGTTATGAGATTTTTTTGTCACTACAGTTATTTGATTATTTAATAAAAAAAAATTAATTTAAATTTAAATTTAATTTAAGATTATGGTCAAATTAGATTTTAAATTAAGTAATGAGATTTTTTTGTCACTATAGAGGTTTGATTATTTAATAAAATAAATTTAATTTAAGATTATGGTCAAGTTAGATTTTAAATTAAGTTATGAGATTTTTTTGTCACTACAGCGGTTTGATTATTTAATCTATAAGTATACTTATCTTATAGACTCATTTTATTTAGAAGATTATAATTTTTAATAACATATTTGTTCTTTGTTAATTGTGAGTATTGTATTTTGTATATTGATTTTATTATTTAGTTTATTAAAGTATATATATTTTAATTTATATATAAGGATGATTGATGATTAATGTTSATCATTGATTTTATTATTTAGTTTATTAAAGTATATATTTTTTAATTTATATATATAAGGATGATGATGATTAATGTTCATTGAGATCAGAATTRGTGTATTGGATCTTAAGAAAGCATGAAATTATTTGGATTTCTTTAAAATTCTTTTTCTTGGTCAAAAAGTATTAAGAAAATCTTTTCAAAATCATCATAGTTTTGAAGACTTAGGGGGTTAAGAAGGTCACTACAGTGACATATATTTTTAAATTGTGATATAATTTTGTGATACATATTTTGAAATTGTGATCTAATTTGGGTATACTCAAAGAGTTCTAAGATAAAGTGTTTTTCATCTTCAACCCTCTTAGTGTAATCTAAGATAGTGTTTTTTATCTTCAAGCCTCTTAGTGTCACAAAGATGATAGATTATTTCATCCCACCCACGAGGTTTTGGGAATTGYCCAACACCTAATTTTACTATGGAGCTCGTGAGAGTT
The DNA here is from genome assembly GCA_032191745.1 of Picea mariana. Classification (NCBI taxonomy): domain Eukaryota; kingdom Viridiplantae; phylum Streptophyta; class Pinopsida; order Pinales; family Pinaceae; genus Picea; species Picea mariana. Next base: position 43,549 of record JASDQU010503959.1, read on the forward strand.
TGTTYTCATTTTAGCAATGTTGATTTTCTTTTTTGCACTAGTCAAAAYCCAGAGATACTTTTGATCTTCTAGATTAGGGTTGACYACCTCCTTTCAGTATCTTGATTTACTTGTATCCTCTAATTCTTTATTGCACCACATATTCTCCTTAAATTTAGATGTAATAATATTTTTAAATATTATCAGTGTTATGCAAAATGACATTTTTTGTATTCCTCAATTATTTAGCCAAGACTTAGCATCTTTATGCCATCCCTGCTTGAGTCATTGGTGGTTTTTGTCGATGTTGTTTATCTTGTTCTTGTACAATAAGTACTAAATCATAGCCATGTTTTCATTGGGGGAAAGGCTCACTTCTATGAGGAAGATAGGGAAATTTTTGTCAATGTTTTACAAAAATATCACCAAACAATTTATAGTTTGCATATTAAGGACTAGTAAGATTCACAAGGTTTCTACATTTTTAATAATACAATGTAATGAGAGATAAAGACAATGGATTGTGTGTATATAAAGAGTTTTCTTGTGGATTTAGTCTAGGCTTAGGGTTTTGGTCTTGATTATATATATATATATATATATATATATATATATATATATATATATATATATATATATATATATATATATATATTGAATATTAAATTAAATCAAGAAACATGGTGAGCATTAAATTAAACATACATTTTTTTGTTGAAAATGGAATACAAGTGACAAAAATAGCTCAAGTTTCATTGAAACAAAAAAAGTTTCTCAAGAAACAAGAAACATGTGCCAAAAACAATATTTTTAACGAGTTTTTTGTAACAACCTCTTAAAGGTCACATCACCGGTAACTTGGGTCTTAAAGACTAATGTTATTATAAACGGACCAGAACCATCAAAACTAATTAGTCCAATTAGTTTTGGGGTCGTACCAGTCTGATTCAAGATACAAAACTAGAAATAGTTGGTTTCATACTAGAACCATGAGGGTGGGGGTGAGGCATAATATTAGAGAAAACATTGTGGGGGTGGGGCATAATATTTGAGAAAACATACAATGTTTTCTCTAATATTACCCCCTACCACCACCCTCACCCCCACCCTCATGGTATGAGGCCACCCTCATACCATGAGGGTGGGGGTGAGGCATAATATTAGAGAAAACATTGTGGGGGTGGGCAGTAATATTAGAGAAAAAACACACTATGTTTTCTATCCGGCGAGTTATTGTTGAATCTTCGTATTTGAGTGGCTAAATCTCTATCATCCGAGTGCTCCAAGAGATTTTCAGTGCGTTGAATCCATTTTCACATTCAAAAATGCAATTTAAACAACCGAAAGTGGTAATTTCGTGCAGATTTATGTTGTCGGATTCCGACGAAGAGGAAAACACGTAGAATAATTAGAGAAGGCCTTTAAAAAGGTCACAACCTTCCATTTCACTTACACAATTCATTTGAGCTATTTGGAATTTTTGTGTTGATTTTGGGCTGATTTGAAGAGTTTTTGAGCCAAGTTTCTTGGGTTGATTTGGAGTTAATTCAAGGGATTATTTTCAGAATTTCTTGGGTTAGTTTGGCATTGATTCAAGGGTTGATTTTCAAAATTTATTGGGCTACTATAGAGATGTTTTTTCTACTGTTATGAGTTGTTTTGGAGTCATTCTTTTGGACTATTGGATCTACTCTTCTTCTCTTAATTTGAACTATAGTTGTTTTGGAGTTTTTATTTTGGACTAGCTACTCCTCTTCTCTTAATTTGGACTACAGTATTAATTAGTACTAAGCTTATTTTTGGATTCTAGAGGTCATTTAGAGCCTCTTTGTTGATGTATTTTGGTTCAGATATCGATTGCACTCATGCTATTTTGGTGAGATGCACTCTTGTTTTGGATGCACATGAATATATAATTTTCAAAATTTGAATATTTTATGTATTTTTTGGTGAACAGGTTTTGTGATCTAGTTCCAATTTCTTGAATCTATTGAATAACCGATCCAGTTTTGATAACCTTGTTAAAAACCCAAAAACTGAACCTTGCTTTCTTGCTTTCTTTTCATAACAAACCTCTATAAAATTTGAACCCATCGACGAAATGTCCAAACACCTTGCATAGAAAGAAAGAAAGAAAGTATTTTTAACGTCCACGAGGCTAAAAATAGCCTATGGGACAGATTGTTTTTCCATATGGCTTTTGTATTCGGCCCTTTTCCTATGAAATTTTACAATAATCGCTCCCAGCTTCTCGACAAACTCTTTGCTGAATAGATTATTCCAAGAACTAGCTGCCAGAATACCTGCATAATTTTCCCTGCTATCTTTGAGGGCCTCACATTCTAAAATGAAATGTTTTTCTGTTTCCACTTTTCCGGACGAGCACAAAATACATATTCTTTCCTCCCACATTTCTTTTGGCCTTTTCCAGTGCCCTGTTTCACAACGGATTTGATGAGAATTAGTCCTTAATTGAGCAATACGAATTTTGGATCTCCAAGAAATATTGGCCCCTATGTACACCTTTTGCTGATGGTTATGAGTGGGGTTAAACTCTTCAATGTTGTTGTTCCTGAGTCTGTACTAAGGCTTAAAGTACAGTGTCAAGGCATCCGAAAGTATGTAAAAGATGAATACGAAGATAAAGTCACCTTCGGTGTAGGAAACTAATGAAGGTTTCTACGTTCTCGTTGTCTAGCTTCCAACTGTTCCTGGGTAGTAATATCTCGTTCAATGGCTGCCCGTGAACGTTCCAATTCCTCCCGGGTGTTCGCCGTTTTAAGGATTGTGTCAAAAAGATTTAAAGCGATATGTATTTGATTAGATAGCTCGGGTTGAATATTTGGTTGAATTACTGCGGGGATAGTCATTGAGGAACAGTACCAGTATGAGAATGATTTAACGAGAGATTTCAACGCTGTTTCAATTCAGTCGAAATAAGAGAAAAATTTGCATGAAGAACGAAATAGGAATGCAAACTTAAGGCCCTTTCCCGTAACTGTATTATTTTTTAGTAAAAGATGTGGAATGAGAGAAAAACATTTAGCTGTGGTAACGTAAGGTTCCTATCAGTAGAAAACTCACACATACACAGAAGAAGAAATTAACATAGAAATAATTGACATAGTGTAAATAAATATAAAATCCTGTAAATGCAAATTGGTCTTACACCTGCTGATAGCTGGTGCAGAGGAAAGACAAGAAACAATTACAGAAAATAAAATCTCTTCACTATAGTAGTGGTCGTACTAAGTTATAGTGATACACATCAATTATGTAGAGCAAAATGAAAAGAAACAGGAAAACATAACGAAACAAACTTGCAACACAGTCGTGACGAAATCGAGAATCTTCAAATTGCTTGTATTAACTTCTCAAGTGCAAAATATCTATTACATTCATTACCAAAAAGTCCAGCCTTTGGTTCTTCTTTTGGTGATCTATTTATACAAATTTGCCCTTCCCTATTCCTATTTTCAAAAAAGTGCCAGTTGCCTGATTTTACGTGACTTAGTGCATATTATACATCTGTCCATAAACTGGATACAAGTTGTGAAAGTTCCGCTTGGCAGCTGTGAGAAGCGAAAACAATCCATCTCTTCTACTTTATTTTCAAAAAGGGCCAGGTGCTTGTCTTTCCATAGACTCAGTGCATATCCTACATCTGTCCATGAATTGGGATACAAGCTGTGACGGCTCTGCTTGACAAATGGCTTCGGCAAAGTAGCACTCTCGGGCTAATTGCGGAAGTCTGTTCCCCATATGTGCATCAACCATATCAAAGGCGTTGAGTTGCGAGATGGGCTGAATCAAATGTCCATCAATTTGAGCCATGTCTACCTTGTCTATCTTAGAGATTTCTGCTAAATTTCTCTCATTTTTCTCCTTCATGTCGAGGGAGACCCGTTCTATATTCATCTGCCTTACCGTTTCTGTGTTACCCCCACTTTCCATCCCCAACAGTTCACCATTTATGGCTTTGAAAGCTTCTTCTAGTGAATTTGTCAGTTTTTGAGCCTGCTCCTTGCTTAAAGTAATATCATGCTCCCAATTTTTTAACAAAATATTACCYCTAGTCTGTTCAGCAATGGTGAGCYCRGGAGACCCTGCTGAAAACCTATTGTTGGTGGCTATTACTGCTTCTTGGAAGGCTATCCGAGCAGCTTCTGCGTTTCTTTCCTTGACGATYAGATTCTCAGAAATCTGATGCATTAAYAKGCAATCTCCTCGAAATTCCCCTACTTTGTTTAGCARACTCTGTTGAGTAGAAGAGATCCTGCTYTRAATGTSWATTGCTCRRGATTTAACAATCTCGATGTCGATCACATTGCTTCCTGYGACCTCTAACTGAGCCTSTARCTGTGTGATCSTATCCCTCTGCTGACCCGACTRCACTCGACCCTCTCRGATCACTRAGTTTSCTTGTTCYARCTTGGTTTTKAGGACTTCGATCTCTTTCTTATCGGCCAATTGGGCCAGCTCTATTGCTCCACTCGCTTGACTCTTAGCGTCTTCCGCAGCCGAAGCTACTCGGGCTTCAAGAGTCTTGATCAGTCGATTTTTTCTCTTGAGCTGATTTTTCAACATCGCAACCGAGAATTGGTTTGCTGACGCATAAGCTCCCAGCGTCCCTGCTATCTCTGTTGTGAATTCATCACTCTTCTTGTTTTTTCCATCTGTCATTATTTTGAATTTTTTAACAGTGGACTCTCCCTCTTGATAAGATTCCTGCTTTACTATGGCTTTTCTCTTTCTGTCAAAAAAGAACTAATTAGGGGGGAGTTCCTCTGCCCTTATAGGCCTCAGCTCTTCACCAAATATCCATCCCTCGCTAACGTCTCCCTGTGTCGACTGCAAGGGTGTGACAGAAGTGATGGGTTGTCCGATCTGCTTCGTCGCCTTTCCAGGTGTGACGAGTGAGTCCTTCTCTTTCGGAAGATCGGAGATCTTCATCTCTGTATTCTGAGTTTCAAGTGGGTCGGTGTTTTTCACTTCCATCTCTGGACCGTGTTCCTTGGGTGGGTTAGTAGTCCCTTCTTCTGTTTCGGGATTCTTTTCCTGCTCGGGATTCTTCTCCTTCTCGGGATTCTTCTCCTGCTCGGGGCTCTTCTCCTGCTCGGGATTCTTCTCCTGCTCCCCTTCCTGACGTTTTTCGAGGTTAGAAGTTTTCCCCTCAGAACTTTTGACCTCCTTTTCTTTATTTTTGGAAAGTCCTAAACCTCCCAGCACCACGGGGAGACATCTTTTCCTATGTTCCTGAAATTTTAAAACAGAGGCCCTATCTTCGGGTGCTAGAGATATGATTCAAAATTGCACTTCCAAATAGGACCTCGCCCCTCGGAAAACATCATTTGAGGGCGAACACTCGTGCTCAAACCTCTTTAATCCGCAATTCCCAAAATGGGTGCTTACAATTCTCTGCAGATCATGCTTTTTGTACTCAATAGAGACTAGGCTCAAGTCTTCTAATGTTGCAGCTTTAGCCTTAGCATGTCCGAAATCTAATAATGAATAGGAATTAAGCCGAACAGGGAAAAACGGCCATACCTTCTTTGATGACGCTTTGAGCTCCTTACTCACTCCGCCGATTACTGTTTGTCGCGCAATCTCACGACAGGCCAACTTGTCGGGGATAAAAAGTCGTAGCGCCAGAGGAGGGACAGCTGCTCCGAAAACTCTAAAATAGGAGAATTCTTCTTCGACATACCAGTCCACGATACTGCTTAGATTCGCAGCAATGTTATCGAAGATGCGGGGTGGCGAAAGACCAAAAATGGCGACGTGTAGGGGCACTATTACCCAGTTGAAAATCTCATAAATAAACTTATTTGCATTATTTTCCCACAGCTTGTCGTGGTATGCATGCACCGTTTTTTCCTGGGTTGGACTCCAAGCCCAATTCATCAAAGGAAAAGGTGTCATGGAGCATATTGCGTCCATGACATACGCGGACATGAAGAATCTGGATGGTCTCCCGGATGCTTTTTTCTCCTAATAATTTGTAACTTTGTTGAACAAACTGTCGGAAAGCATCTTAGCCCAATTAAATGAGCAACCTTCCGCTACCCAAAATATGAGAGGTACCCACTGGATGTAAAAATGCGTGGTATCCTCCCATCCGAAAAGCCGACAAGTCATCATCGCCACATACATATACTGTGGCTCCAATGAAGAAATCGAATACACACCTTTGTCATTCGCTCTGAATGTTGCGGAACATGAGACCCAATCTTTGATCAAACTAGGCATGGTTTTTTCATATTCTTCGCATTCCTTCTTTTTGAATTCCTCCAGGAATTCTTTGCCATACGTGTATTCAGAAGTCGTTGGGAGCTTGTACATAGATTGGATATGCTCTGGTCTGAAAGTTCCGACCATGACCTGTCGGTCATTTACAATAGTTCTGGTGGACAGGTCGATGTAATCCAATGCCCATCGGATCATGTCGTAGTACGGGAGCAACCGAGGTCTGGTTGCAACCAGGTGCATTCCCGACTGAACAATTGTCTTATACTTAGTGTTCAGGTCATCCTTTACAATACTATTGTCATCGTCATCCGACTCTGAATAGTTTACCAATTCGGATTGCAGAATGTCTGAAATAAACGACCAGGTGGGTACTGAGCCACCAGTCCGTGGTGAAGTATCTGAGACGTTGTCTGGACCCTGCGCTGCAACCTCGACATTTGCTTTCGTTGCTCTCCTTGGGGCCATGGCTGACGCTTGCTTTTTTGCTCTTCTGCAATAAACCTATGTATACATGCGGAAATGAGTTCCCTCGGAGCAAGGTGAGCTCTGTGTGCTTATGATAAACGTTTAAAAAGAATGAAACTCTCGTATATATTTGGAAACTCTGTACCTTTGAAATAAGTCTGTCAAATCGCAAATAAAACCAAATTTAATGTATGAATCCGATCTTATTTATTCGTAGATTTACCCTACTTTTTCATTAATGTCATCAATGTTCGGCGGCTTGACAGGCAATCGGGTTATGGGGAGCAAGTAAATTCTTCGTGAAGTGTGCCAACCTCGATACGCGGGGCGTATCTCTCTTAATTTTAAAACTTCAAATTTAATAATGTTAAGCATTTTCTCGCATTTCGCTGTATCGTGAATTTTCTTTTCAGATTTTGACTCTTCAACTCGCGAAGTTGCGAGTGTCGATTTTTCCTTAATTATTAATAATCGTGATTTGGCGCATTCTTAATTATATAACTAACCTAATCGTCATATCGTGACTCGGGAATTCGAAGACAGACTTTTGGAAGAATGATACGCCGAGTTGCGATATCGCGATATGGCAATAATTAAGACTTAAATTAAAAGAAGGAAATCTTAGATTAGGTGACTAATTAATCTTGCTATAATTATGTCGCAACTTCATGAATCGGATTTTTGGACACCTTAACTGGATGAAATAAAGTGCCGAGTGACGAAGTGTCGAGAACCAAAATTAACCATGGTTAGTTTTTTACCCTTAGTCTCCAACCAAGGTTATCACAATGTCATCGTGTTCTCGGCTATCGGGGCTGCAAGAACAAAACCTTGGGTTTGATGTATGCCGAGGCACGAAACCCCGACAATGCGTAATCATGGGTTAAAGGTTTCACCCTAGTTAATGCCTTGGGTGAAAATTAAAATCAACTTCGCAGTTTCGCGACTCGGGACTTGTGAATTAAAAAATTAAAGTGTCCGACTTATGAGACCCCGAAATAAAACAAAAGAGCAAACATTTTTGCGAAAAATGGACCCTTTTTTGAAAGTGACAAAGCATTGCTATTCATGGGACAAGATTTCAGAGCTTTATGATTTCGGAAGGAGAAGAAAAGCAACTTTAGATCTCAAGTATCAAAAATTGAAAATTGCGTGAGGTGAAAAACAAGGGCGGCTCCAACATAGGCTCCAACTAGGGATCCCGCTTCCCTGTGAGGCGGGAATAACAGTAGACCAGGTGCCAAAATTGGGTGAATGGAGTCATAGGCTAATACCAACCGAACAATCAAGGAAAAAGATAGAAGGGGAGGGAAATTTCGCTTAGAACCCCAGAATTTTTTTTGAACTCAGATACTTTTTCTAATCACAGCTAAAGTCACTTTCGCAATTTTCCCTTTCTCGCTACTAAGTTTGGGGAATGCTTTAAGACAGTCATAACGCTCCTAGGATATTCAATAGGTCTTGTGGTTCATAGCTTGCATCAAAAGAATGATATTATATAATCTAAAATAGGGAAGTCCCGTCAGAATTTGGGGAAATGATCAGGTTTTCAGAAAGCGTTGATTACCAAAGTAGATTGATGTTTACGTATAACAGTCTTACAGATCTCTCATACATTGCTTCACTGCCAGTGAGCCTGTTCAGTACCCCGGTGAAGTTGTCTGACCCTTTTTCACTGAATTTCTTTTCACCACTTCAGAAAATATTTATGCGTTTAAACGCTCAGACGAGGGCAATCATTTCTGAATTTCCTTTCATCGTCTTAATGGACTAGGTGGGGGAAATCATTTCTGAATTTCATTTCACCACCTGTCTCAGTATTTACTTTTAAAACACGAAGATGGGAGCAATCAGTTTATCAGGGTTGAGATCTGTGTAATATTTTTTATCAGAGGTCTGTCAACTTATTTTGATTACTCAGTACCAACCTTCCTTTGACCCTCACAAGACCTTTAGTTCTTAGGGAGACAGGGGAGAATAAATAAAACTTTAAGGGACATCCTGTTTAAGCAAGCTTTGATTTTTTTGACACTATTAAAAAACCTAGGAAAGTTAAGATCACTATAAACGTTCCTTAACTAAGCAGAAGATCAAGTAGTTATGAGGACCAGCTTTCTTATTAAGATCTGTTCCGAAATCCCTGAGGTTTTAAAACGAAAAACTTTTACTCCTTTGTAAAAACTCGGGAAGATAGTGACTTGCTAAAGTCAGGCTCCAAATATAGATAGAAAACAAGGTAGCAATTCAATGGCTCAATATACAAAAGGTGATAACAATTCGGGACAGGTTTTCGGATATATTTTGGAACAAAATTTATGACTGTCTGTTTTTGGATTTTAATATATTCACTCAAATTATTTGGTTTGAGGATTACGAAGTCAAAAATAATCCCATTATCTGCTTTTTATATTTCAATTTGAACAATATTACCTTAGATTGCTAAAACAACCTTTCATGACCAGAGCATTGAAAAGACTTACCTCTGTCCTTTCTTTTCAATTTCTTTGTGAGCTACGAATTATCTTATGTATCACCTGTTTCATGTCGTCCTATTATCCACATCGATCTGCACCTTACTCCTTCAGTTAATTCCATCCGCAGCTGGACTCCTGCAAAAAAAAAATACGAATTTGATTTAAAATGTGTTGAGAATTTAGGAAGGAAAACAAAAAATTGAAAATAAGTGCTTGAGAAGAAAACATAAATATGTACAAAAGCTCATAATAAAATTTATTTATTTACAATTATATATATATATATATATATATATATATATATATATATATAATTTTTTATTTTTTATTTT
>JASDQU010503959.1:65512-92785 GCA_032191745.1 Picea mariana
CGATGATGGGAGCAATCAGTTTATATCAGGGATGAGATCTGTGTAATATTTTTTATCAGAGGTCTGTCAACTTATTTTGATTACTCAGTATCAGCCTTCCTTTGACCCTCACAAGACCTTTAGTTCTTAGGGAGGCAGGGGAGAATAAATAAAACTTTAAGGGACATCCTGTTCAAGCAAGCTTTGATTTTTTCAACACTGTTAAAAAACCTAGGAAAGTTAAGATCACTATAAACGTTCCTTAACTAAGCAGAAGATCAAGTAGTTGTGAGGACCAACTTTCTTACTAAGATCTGTTCCGAAATTCCTGAGGTTTTTAAAACGAAAAACTTTTACTCGTTTGAAAAAACTCGGGAAGATAGTGACTTGCTAGAGTTAGGTCCAAACATAGATAGAAAACAAGGCAGCAATTCAATGACTTAATATACAAGAGGTAACAATGGTTCGGGACTGGTTTTCGAACATATTTTGGAACAAAATTTATGACTGTCTGTTTTTGGATTTTAATATATTTACTCAAATTATTTGGTTTGAGGATTATGAAGTCAAAAATAATCCCATTATCTGCTTTTTGTATTTCAATTTGAACAATATTACCTTAGATCGCTAAAACATCCTTTCATGACCAGAGTATTGAAAAAACTTACCTCTGTCTTTTCTTTTCAATTTCTTTGTGAGCTACGAATTATCTTATGTATCACCTGTTTTATGTCATCCTATTTCCTACACCGATCTGCACCTTATTTCTTCAGCTAGTTTCATCTGCAGCTGGACTCCTGCAAAAAACAAATACGAATTTGATTTAAAATGTGTTGAGAATTTAGGAAGGAAAACCAAAATTGAATATAAATGCTTGAGAAAAAAACATAAATATGTACAAAAACTCATAAATAGATTTATTTATTTACACTTATATATATATATATACAATTTCTTATTTTTTATTTTAGTTTATTTCCTTTTTCATCCGACGACTGTCAAGTCATGTAGTGCTTTAGATATCGCCCATTGACAGGGGCGCTGAGAACTTCTCCATCAATATTTTCCAGGAGAAAGGAATTTTTTCTTTCTGGAGCCGAGACCCTGAATGGTCCATACCAAAGGTGATCAAATTTTCCATGTTTCGCGGCTTCTTCCCTTCTTGCATCCCATCTTAACACTAAATCACTCGGGAAGAACTCTCTGTCCTTTGCTTTGAGATCGAACAATGCTTTCATATCGTCTTTGTATCTCTGCATTCTCTCATCAACCTCCACTCTGAGCTATTGAACCTCAATCAGTTGGTTAATTTGTCTGGTTATATGATTGGGCTCTTCGTTTTGATCCTGCCATAATTTCATCACTGGCAATGCTAAGTTTATAGGCAGAACCGCCTCGGTCCCATATACCATATGAAACGGTGAAATGCCGATAGACCTTTTAGTGCTGATGCGGTTTGCCCACAATGCATGCTTCAAATGGACATGCCAGGACCTCTTGTTTTCGTTCAGTACCTTTTTGATTATGTTTACCAGGCTCTTATTAGATGATTCAGCCAGTCTATTTCCCTGAGGGTAATAAGCAGTGGAATGGCCGAGAACAATACTGTAATTTTGGCAGAAGTCGACCATAGCCATGGAATTGAAAGCCTGGGCATTGTCAGTAACGATCTTTCGGGGACACCCGAATATTGATAAGATGTTATCTTCCAAGAAGTCGATCACCACCGAGTCTGTTTCCCTTTTAGTTGGAATTTCTTCCACCCACTTTGTAAAATAATCTGTGGCTGTTAAGATCCACTTATGCTGAGCACTAGAATGGGGATTAATTTCCCCTATAAATTCTAATCCCCATTGTTGAAATGGGGCTTCAGTTTTGACTGGAACGAGTGGTAGTGCAGGGAGTTTCTTCTTACCAGTGAATATTTGACACGAGTAACAGGCACTTACTTTGGCATTGACGTCGGAAAATAGTTTCGGCCAATAGTATCCGGCCCTCAAGATCTTATAGGCTGTGGCTCTCCACGCATGGTGTCCTCCGCAGATCGCTTCATGAAACTCCTCTATGACCTGTGGGGTTTCTGATTCAACCAAACAGACAAGTAAAAATCCGAGTGGATCCTTCCAGTATAGTTGGTTTTCTGAGGTGCAATACTTGACAGCATGGAGTTTCAAAGTTATGTATTTGGTCGGTGTTAATCCATCTGGGCATTTCAGGTTTAACAAATAAAAAACTATATCTTTATACCAGCCTGACAACATGAATTTTTCTTCAAACTTGTTTGGATATGTCTGGTCATCGAACTCTTGCAAATGTGTATCTTCATCTTCCCCTCGTAGGCAATTGATGTCAAGAGCTCTAAGGTTTGACTCAGCCAAGAGTCTGGCAAGACCCTTTCCCTTTATCAATTTAGTTGGCTTGATTTCCAGATCAAATTCTTGTATTTTAGCGAGCCAGCGCCCTCGTTTTCCATCACTATCCGGCTGTACCAATATATCCTTCATAGCACTGGTTGGTATGTACGCGATAATTTTTGAATGCAGAACGTAAGTTCTGAATGCTTTTAGCGCTTTCACCATTGTGTACGCCTGTTTTTCTATTATATCATATTTTAGCTCGACGTCTCTAAGGCTCTTGCTAAAAAATGCGATCGGGCGTTCAAAACCTTCATCATCTTTTTGCAGCAACACCGCGGCGATAGTATGTTGAGAAGCGAATGAGAAGATGAGGAACTCTTTCAGGTAATCCGGGCTTGTTAACACAGGCGCCTCGCTGATGACTTTTTTAATACGCTCGAACGACGCTTTAGCCTCCATCGTCCACTTTACTCTGCTATCTTTCTTCAGCATTTCTGTGATCAATTTGACAATCTCAGCGAAATTTGGTATAAATCTTCTTAAAAAATTTATTGTACCTAAGAAAGATTGAATTTCTTTAATGTTTCTAGGAATACTGATAGTTTGTATCGCTTCAACCCTCTTAGGATCAATCTTGATCCCATCTTTAAATACGATGTGCCCCAGAAGCTTACCTTCCTGCATAGCGAAATGTGATTTCTTTGGATTCAAATATAGACCATACCTGCGGCATTTTTTGAAAGTTTGTTTTAAATGGATCAAATGTTCTTCATCGGTTTTAGAAAAAACCATCAAATTGTCAAGGTAGATTACCACGAACTTATCTCTTTCTCCAATGAAGGTGATATCCATGGCACGCTGGAAGGTAGCCCCTGCATTCATTAAACCAAAAGGCATCTTATCATACATGAATGTACCCCATGGTGTGGTGAAAGCGGTTTTTTCTCTGTCTTGCTCGTTCATGGCGATTTGATTGTACCCAGAAAACCCATCTATCATAGACATTCGATTTTCTCCGACTACCCTTTCTAGGACGTGATCCATTTTAGGAAGTGGATAATTATCTTTAAGAGAAGACCTGTTCAAGTTCCAGAAATCTACACACAACCTGATTTCTCCGTTCTTTTTTCTGACGGGGACCAAATTTGCCACCCATTTTGAGTATCTTAGAGGTACAATTATTTTCGCATCTAAGAGCTTCTTAACTTCTTTTTCAATAACAGGCAACAAAATGGGGTTAAACTGTCTGAGCTTCTGCCTAAAAGGCTTGACTCCGGGCTTCAAAGGTATCTTGTGCTCAATTATAGAAGTGTCATATGTTCGAAGCTCATCATAGGACCAGGCAAAAACATCTTTATACTGTTTGAGTAAGTCTCTATACTGGTCTTTTACCTTAGGAGGGAGGAATTTAGATATCTTTACTATCCTGGAATCTTTTTCAGTTCCTATGTTGCAATCTTCCACTTCTTCTAGTTGGGGCTGCAAAGTGGACTTCACATGTATGTCGTTCTGATCGAAGAGTCTTTCCAAAGGAATTAAGCCTTTCGGGATTTGGTTATTTTTGAGGATCAACATGTGATGATCTACTATTCTTTCTCGGAAGGTTTCAGGATCTTCATCTTCTTGCATAATCCACATCGGGTCATTTTGGTTTTCTTGATCTGGACGAGTTTCAGAGAATTCACCTATTGCTATGAGAAATTTCTGAATTTGTTCATCATCTTCAAAGACCTGCCAATGTCGGACATTGTCTGGTATAGAGGGTTTATATCTGATTTCAATATGATATTTCAGTTTTACATTCGTGGGAGGGGAAAAGGTCAAGGCTTCCTTAGCCAATGCGTCAGCATGTAGATTCTCTGTGCAAGGAATAAAATGGAATTTTATAGATGAGAAAAAATTCTCCATTAAATCCTAGGCGCAATTTCTGTATGTTCTTAGTCTGGGATGCTTGGCTTGGTATTGTCAGTTTACTTGATTTACTATCAATTCAGCGTCACCATAATTAATTTCTTGGCAGCCTCTAAACCTAAGATTAATGCTTCATACTCGCATACGTTATTGGTGTAATCTATGTCCCACTGTAAGTGATATGAGAAAAGGAACGGTAAACTTACCTTCAGGTGCTATCAAAAGTATGCCAGCACCAGCTCCTTCAGAAGATGAAGCGCCATCGAAGTACATTTTCCAGATACCATTTCTGCATAGTTCTTCGGTCAAGGGGATAAGCTCTTCCTGCTTCATATCAAGTTCTTCTAGACACCCATCTAAACCATCATCAAAAGACAATATGCAATTCTCCAGGTCTTGATCCGCAACGTAAATGGGAAAGTTATTTGGGTTCTGGCGATCACTGACAGTATACACTAATCTTGTTTCTCGGTACAAGCATGTAAACTGTCCACCGAAAATTGGGATTGTGGCATATGACATGTCTAATTGTAGAGAACCTCCCAACTTGGCTCCCCATGATCTGGATAACAACATACCATATTTGGGGGGAATATCTGCAATAATCACATCCATCAGGATACTCTTGACCGGGACCTGAGCCAAGGTAACTACCAGATCTTTTATCATTCCCATACATTTAACTTTTCTTGAATCAAATGAGTATAGGTCTCCATAGGGTCTAGTGATCTGAAGTCCCAGACTCTCCATTATAGTTTTTGGCATAACATTATGTGAAGCACCGGAGTCTAACATGCAGTTATGCAGTAACTGATCATGTATATTCAGGGTGATATAGAAAGGAGCGACATTGTATTTAAATCCCTCAAAATGAGGACCAAAGGTGATATTAGGTCTGTCATCTTCTAGGTTGATAATGTTGGAGTGACTTTCTGTCTCATAAACTCCCATCACTTTGGCAATTTGTTTCCGATAAGTGGGGTTTTTTGCTAATTCTACCAAAGGAATCGGTATCTTAATTTTATTTAATTAGTTTTCAAAATTGTAAGATGTATTGGTCTTGTCCGTTTCTTTGGTTAAAACTTCCGATCTTTTTTCTTCCGATTTGTTTGTCTGGATCACTTTATCACTTGTGACCTTAGTCGTAGATGTAACTTTATTTATTGGCCCTGTTTCCTTTGTTTGGTTTTCAACTTGTTTCACCTCAGACTCTTGAGTCTTTGTTATCTTGAATTTATTGCTGGGTAACAATGTTTCTTCCAAAGGAGGTTCATGAGATTGATCCCTTGGCAGGATTTTCTTAGGTTGGTTAGTTGAGGTGGGATTATGTTTTGATCTCAGATTGTATCTGGGTTGAAAATCAACCGCTATCATTTCTGTTTCTGGTTGAGATACACAGAGGTCAGTATGATCACCTTCTTCTTCTTCATTAGACGGTTGAGGAGTATTTAAGGATTTCTCATAGTCTTCCCTAGTCAGAAATGGTTGCGAACACTCATCACCGAAACATGCAACTTCATCTTCTGAATCTACGAAATCTTGGAGGTCAGTTGCTCCTATAAAATTTTCGTTTTTTAGTGGAGCTTGTATTTTTTGATCTTCATTCTTTATTTGCCTATGTTGATTTTGGGGATTTGGGTTTCTCTTGAAGTCCCTTTTGTTAGAAGAATCAGCTTTAGCCTGATCCAACTCAATCCTAGAGATTTTGTTATATAGATCTTTAATTATTCGGGCCATATCATCCACTCTGTCGTCAGTGTATCTATTTGACCCGGAAGGACCTGCTGGTTCCCTATAGCGTCTATTATCACGGTTGGTTGTTTCTACTTTAGACTTCAACTTACCTGAAGCCATCATATTAGATTCTATTTCGACAGCATCGTCTTGCATTCTATTCAGGGTGTCTCCTCTTCTTTTTCGCAAAAGTAGGGCGAAATCAGGCTCGAAAGCTCCCGCAAAGGTTACTTTGGCTGACGGTTCAGAAGGTTTAACAATGGCTAAAATTTTATTATACAGTTTGTTAAATCTTAGAATAAATTCCATAACTGTTTCTGAGTTCTTTTTCTTTAGAGAACCAAACTCGGTAAGGTAATATAAGTGATCTTTCCGCTCTCCCCACTGTGCGATGAAAGCATCTTCTAATGCATCATATGTGCGAATAGAAGCTGCAGGAAGATTCCTAAACCAAGTTTGGACCTGTCCTTCAAAGGTCTGTACAAGAAGCCTCGAATAAACATCATCGTGTTCAATACCACAGATGTCTGCGAATTGGTCAAAAAAGTTTATATGCTTGGCTGCGGTTAGATCTCCCTCCCCAGTGAACTTAGGAAGATTTTTAATGTAATTGTCAGGTAAATCATGGAGGTGAGTGGGTAAAATGAGGGGAGAGTACCTTACTGCTACTTTTGCAAATACTCTGGGTGGAGGGACATTACCTCCTCCTCCTTTGACGCCTGCCATCGACTTGGGAGTAGGGAATGAGGGTGTAACAATCTGTTTTGAATCAGGCGAGATAGGGAAGTTCTGTTGAAAGAAGGCTGGTATATCAAATGACAAAGATCTTTCTAAAGGACCTTTTCCCTTGTTTACAGATGAGAAAGATTGAGGGATTTCACTCCTAAATTCAAAATAGTCTATTTTCGGATCTCTGGTATCAGACAGAGGGCTGCAGGAAGTAGGAGTTTCTAAAGGGCATTTAGTCTTCAAAAGTGGATTTTTGGGCTTATGAACGGTAGCGGTTGCCTCAGATGAGCCTCTCTCTTTTAAAATTTTTTCAGGATCATTAACAGGTGTAATCGGCCTGCCATCCGGGTTCTGTCTGGTATGCCTTCTACCAGATGCCAGTTTGTGTTTCAGTGGAGTCGCCAAGTGAAAGATTTTAAAAGCCTTAAAAAGGTGTGCACTCTATGTTCACTATCAACGAGTAACACTATCAACGAAATAGTTTGTCGTTTTCCCAGGGAAAAGATTTCGTAACTTCGGTCCCCGGCAATGGCGCCAGTAAGATGTCGTTTTCCCAGGGAAAATATTTCGTAACTTCGGTCCCCGGCAACGACGCCAGTAAGATGTTGTTCCTGAGTCTGTACTAAGGCTTAAAGTATAGTGTCAAGGCATCCGAAAGTATGTAAAATATGAATACGAAGATAAAGTCACCTTTGGTGTAGGAAACTAATGAAGGTTTCTATGTTCTCGCTGTCTAGCTTCCAACTGTTCCTGGGTAGTAATATCTTGTTCAATGGCTGCCCATGAACGTTCCAATTCCTCCCGGGTGTTCGCTGTTTTAAGGGTTGTGTCAAAAAGATTTAAAGCGATATGTATTTGATTAGATAGCCCGAGTTGAATATTTGGTTGAATTGCTGCGGGGACAGTCATTGAGGAACAGTACCAGTATGAGAATGATTTAACGAGATAATTCAACGCTGTTTCAATTCAGTCGAAATAAGAGAAATTTTTGCATGAAGAACAAAATAGGAATGCAAACTGAAGGCCCTTTCCTGTAACTGTATTACTTTTTAGTAAAGATGTGGAATGAGGGAAAAAAATTTGCTGTGGGTAACGTAATATTCTTATTAGTAGAAAACTCACACATACACAGAGGAAGAAATTGACATAGAAATAATTGACATAGTGTAAATAAATATAAAATTCTGTAAATGCGAATTGGTCTTACACCTGCTGATAGCTGGTGCAAAGGAAAAACAAGATGCAATTACAGAAAAATAAAATCCCTTCACTATAGTAGTGGTCGTACTAAATTATAGTGATACACATCAATTATGTAGAGAAAAATAAAAATAAACAAAGAACATAACGAAACAAACTTGCAACACAGTCGTGACGGAATCGGGAATCCTCAGATTGCTTGTATTAACTTCTCAAATGCGAGATCTCTATTACATTCCTTACCAAAAAGTCCAGCCATTGGTTCTTCTTTTGGCCATCTATTTATACAAATTTTCCCTTCCCTATTCCTATTTTCAAAAAAGTGCCAGCTGCCTGATTTTACGTGACTTAGTGCATATTATACATCTGTCCATAAACTGGATACAAGTTGTGAAAGTTCCGCTTGGCAGCTGTGAGGATCGAAAACACTCCATCTCTTCTACTTTATTTTCAAAAAGGGCCAGGTGCTTGTCTTTGCATAGACTCAGTGCATATTCTACATCTGTCCTTGAATTGGGATACAAGATGTGACGGCTTGTTGACGGGCGAAACTGACCATCCGTCAACTGGGAGAGTGGAACCAGTCCGGGGTTGTCTAAATAACCGAAGCCATTTGGAATGGACCACCCTGATGAGTTTAACGACTCCGTTGGCCGCTCTAAGGTATTTTATGAAAACCGAAGAGAAAAATGATCTAAGCTAAGAAATCCAACTAAACTAAATAAAACAAACTAAACTATAACTAAATATAAGAAACTAACTAAAATAAAGGAAACTAGAAACTAATAAAGCAAACTAAACTAACTACAATAATCTAAATATAAACTACTAATTATTATATATACAAGATACTAATTATGATTATAATAACTCAAATCAACTACTTAATTAGCAGCTACGTTATTTCTTATTCACAAATACACACTATAAACAATCTACAGATTTGATTAAAACCTGCAAAACTCATGTATATTCTGCCCTAAGACAGCCAAGAATCTCTTTTTGATTTTTATATTTATGAAAAGGAAATAATCATTGCTGAAATTAAACTATCTAATATCGATCTAATTAAACTACTATCTATATTAAACTACTTAATCAAAACGATAAACATCTAACTAATTGACCTGGAAACGCTCCAAGTTTGCCCTGTGTAGGATGACTTCTTAAGCTGTTTGGAGGAACAAATTCACACCATTTAGTCCTTAAGCTTCTCGTAAACGATCAGCTATGCTGCTCCTTGAAGTGTTATACAGGACAAACAAGACATAAAAGAAAATCATAACAATTTTCTGATTATAAACTCCTGCAATAAGGGAAACCTATTATGCAGAAAACTTATATAACAATTCAATTTCTGAAGAAGACAAAGCTATCATTCACAAAATGAATCAACAAATGTTATGTCTTTTATCTATTTGGAAGCAACAATATATGTATAAAAGTAAGAAATTATATCACTTGCATTTGATTTAGATAACAAAGTAATACTATACCATAAACAAAATGATATACAAAACTTGAAACAAAGTGTTGATATATTGAAAAGCAAAAGCTATGACAAAACATCAATTCTACTCCAGTTTGAATCACAAGGTAAAACATCCTTGTGAATAATAGCAAATTGTTTTACATAATCTGGGAAAAATCCCTAAAATCTCCTAAACTAAGGAAATAAAATGCAAGTAAAATCTGTAGATCATCTCCTAACTGCTCATGATATCTATTGCCAATTCGAATTTGCCTGCAATAGAACACACAAATCAAATTAGAAGGATGTTTTATTAGGAAAACAATAAAAAATTGACTTTACAGACTTAGCTACAGAATCATCTGATTCTGTAGCTAGTCAAAAATAACAAACATGACCAGATATAATCAAAATAAAAATCAAATCCAAAACTAATTACTAATGATTCAATTATTCCTTAAATTAAACCAAATAAAAAAGAATGCAATCGGGACAGGGAAAGAATGCTCTGTTTTTCCAATTGACATAAAATCGAATCAAATTTAAACAAGACTGTTTCATAAATGCAATCAATGGTAAACCAAATCATATGAGATAGAAAACAATCATTATTGATTTGCATAAGATTCATATCGTTTAATCCATTGCCAATATAGAAAGCCGTCACGATTTCATGCATAACTGTATCCATAGAATCAAGCCACAGACTTCGTTTGCTGAGTTTCAAACAGTTCACAGGTATGGTCAAAAACAATGGTTGTAACTATCATTGACTAGTTATATTCATAACAACAGATTGATATCACTTAGTTAAAAGCACGATATGTAAATAGCTTCCTTTGTAATTGGATGAAATCATACTCCATGGATAACGACCAAAAATCTTCATGTTTGATCATCACACAGTCAACATACAGAGGCACGATAAAATCGACAGAATTCATGAACTGGGCAATAATCAACACGAATTTTTACTGAGTTAATTATAGAAACAATATCGAAACCCTGAGAAGAATCCAATTCAAACCATAATGAGAATCGAATAAGTATCAGGTCTGGTTGAAAGACAAAAAATAGTTAACCTATTTATCAATCACATTTACTCATAACTAATTCATATCATACCATTGACTGTATTCGAAAATTGAAATACCAACAACAATCTATTTTTAACAACTTGTCTTATTAACAGAGCATCAAACTAAATTTGAACAATCATATCTATTCTATGATCCATCGAATCAAAACCAAATCCAATCGAATCTTAAACTATAACAAAAATTGATTTATCACCACAAAATTATATACAGCGAAGCATGCTTATGTAACAGAGCAGGTGAAACATGTACACAAAGTTTAATATAAATGAGTGAAAATTATACCATTGCAGTTGCTGAGACTATGTCAATTTCGAATTGACAATTGCTGTAGCAGACTCGACATTTTTGAACAGGATTGAACCAGTAGTTCATTGCTTTTTGTCGCTGGGTTGTACCTTTGCATTCTGACCAGTGAGCTTTGCCACTTGGTTTTCCAAATCGTGGACTTTGGATTGCAACCTTGGGACATCCAAGTAGTATCTCTCCAACCACAACCCACACTGATCACATGGTGGAGCAACAGGCTGAGTAGTCGAGGGTTTCGACGATTCACCGAGGGTTCCATGGGATGGTTCAATATCAGGGAATTCAGGGTTATCCCGCAGACAAGGAGGTAAATTCTTGACAAAATCATAAGGTGGATTGCTACACAAGCCCTCTGAGTAAGGATACTCTTCGGCAAGAAAACTTTCAATCTCCGAATCAGAGTCTGCGCTGACCACGATAGGCTCTGTTTTGGTAGGGGGTTTAGGCTTATTTCTCGCCATGCGAGATATTAACCTTGTATTTTTCTTGCCTCTAGCATTAGCATCATTTTTAGCTTTAGTCGTTTTGGCTGCGGGCTTATCAATTTCAACCTGTTTAGTCACAGCCATAGGCACATTTGTAGGTGAATCGGGTTTAGGTTTGGGTAGCAAAATGTTATAAGGCACAGGGGGAATAGGCTGGGTTTCGATTATCATGGGCTTATCGACCTGTGGAGGGTTTGATTCTTTGAAACCATTACGAACAAGAAAATCACCCCAACAGTCCCAACGTAAACCCAACTCGTATACCATACATATTTTAATCAATCCCACATGGAAGAGGCTGGTATCGGCCTGGCTGCGTTTGTAATGCTTGGCCATCTTGAACAAACTTCTATGTAGGTAGTGGGGCATACTAAGTTCGAAACCCATAAAAACCATCAATAAACGCAGGTGAAACAAGAAAATGAACCCATATATGCCTTCACAAGTAACGAATTGCTTGATAATCATCAGGAGATCATACCAGCGGGGTTTCAACATCTTTGCAGGCAAACCTCTATCGCAGGAGTTCACTGTGTGAGATTGGAACAATAATGTCCATGGAACATCGTCTACCTTGCAACTTTTCGACCATTTTTGTCCCATGATAGGCAGGCTGGTTGCCAAGCTGAGGAACTGTTCAGTGATTTCAGGCTGGACATCTCCAACTTTGGCT
The DNA here is from genome assembly GCA_032191745.1 of Picea mariana. Taxonomy (NCBI): domain Eukaryota; kingdom Viridiplantae; phylum Streptophyta; class Pinopsida; order Pinales; family Pinaceae; genus Picea; species Picea mariana. Next base: position 77,458 of record JASDQU010503959.1, read on the forward strand.
TGACAGCCATCAAATGATAATGCAAATTGCCGAGCCACAGTGAGATTATAGCCATCAAACTTCCTTATGAAGGTGAGCCACCCGAGATTTTCCAGGTCGCTATACGCACCATCAAACATTAATAGTGCTTAACATCCGTTGGGCTCGGCCCTTACGACAGGAGCCATGGCTTCTGTGCATGGTGGGGTTTGAACCGAACAAAACAATGCACAGGGTCAAAAACGATAGGGTTTAACAGCTTCAGCGCTCAAAGAGGCAGGAATCAACTGCATGCGTGAGAAGGTGGTGGGATTACCACCGCCATGCAATGTATTAATGACTATGTACAATGATGTTCCATCCATAATAATAATCATTTAAACCATATGTTTTGGCCAACCAAATAGGTGTACAACCATATCAACGTGCCATCCATCCGAAACAGAACCAACACCATATGTTATAACCATGCGCCAAGTGTCCAGTTCAATCCAACATTAACCAACGATCCATCATATAAATCAAACATTTTAAACCAATGTTATTTCTATCGCGCCAATGTATAGTTTGACACTATGATCGTTCAATGCAATATCAACTCACAAAACAATACACCGAACATCGATTATAAAATTGATCAATGCGCCTTTGTGAAACTCAAACCAATGTTATTCTTCAAATCAACCTTATAATATTACCAATGCATTTGTTGCATATTGAAATGTTTATATTTCAAAGTTTTTAGAACATTGCAACCAAAAATTTCATATAATCAATGAGTCAAGAGATCACAACAATGAGGATCAAAGCATATAAGACCAAAATCAATCATGACCTTAATAGAATCAAATGTAACTAGTAAATCTTCATGCTTAATGGCTTAGTAATCAAACAGATCCAAATGCGCAATCAAAGTAAGAGTAGGCCAAAGGATATAAGTTTGAAAAAAATCTATGTAGTCATGTGATAAACCAATGGTCAAGTGTCTTTCGGAACAATCAATAAAAGAGGACGACAGTCCAAACAATGAGATAGGTGTTTTCACACTTTCAGTTGTGAAAACTGAATCGAAACCAAATTGCAATTGTCGCAAAATGAAACAAAATTCTAGAAGCACAATGCGACGATGATTTGTCGTTTAGAGACAAGGGGTGTAGGCAGTTTTTTTTTTTTAAGTGCAATTAAAAAAAATGAATTGGCTGCCAACAATGGCGACACGCTGGGAGAAGCAGTTATCTCTGTTGAAAGAAGTGAATTCAGATTAGGACATCAAAGAAAAATTCGACTTGAAAGAACAACCAAAAAATCGTACTACATCATCATCTACTATCTTTTCCAGTGAAGTTTTAAAAGATGCAAACCAATAACAGTCTTAAAGATCAGCAAGTCATGATTTTATGATAAAATCTTCAATACTGTTGGCATGGCCACTGCTGCCAGCAGGCGTCCATAGCCTCGACAGGGTTACCATTTAACCCACTCAGATGTCTTTATCCTGTCAAGAAGCTCTAGATTAGAATAAAGGACTTTTAAAAGAGGTTTCTTATAATTTTATAGATTTTCATTTACCTGACATTGCTTCGCTGCCAGCAGGCCTGTTCAGTACCCTGACGAAGTTGTCTTGGCGCCATGCTTGCATTTACCCACTGCCAGCGGACCTTTTCAGCATCCCGGCGGGTTTACAAACACTTCCCACAGCTCTTATTAATATTTTTATTTTTTTTTTCCTTTATAGATAGCTGAGCGGGGTGACGCTGAAAAATCTTGATATTTTCTCGTATTTTTTCAGACCTCATCAGAATTTTTAAATACTGTCCTTATTCATATCCAGAAGTGTTTTATTTCTAAAACAAATTACTTTGACAGGGAGACATCCTTTTTGAGTCATTCCTTTACGGAAAAGGGACAGCGTAAAAAGATAAAGATGATCATAACAGACTTCACTTAGAGATTGAAATTAGTAAACTTCTTTCAAACAACATTTTCCAATATCATTTTTAGAAATATAAATCACTGATGTTTGTACAATCTTTCATAAGTTATTTCAGCGACGAGATTTTTCTATGGTCTATGTCTGAATGGATCAGTGTATAAGCATGCATATGTTTCAAAACACACCAAACTGATCAATCAAATCAAAATCATAAAACGAAAACAAAGGCAAAAAAAAATAAAAACAAAAAGAAATATTTACATAATATACAAAGATAAAAATCAGGCAAAGTATCTTTTCAGGGCTTGGCCATTCACCGGGTAGGTGTCAAGCTGCCCTTTAAGACTCTGTAAGCGAAAGGAACTAGGACCCAACTTTTCAGCTATCAAAAATGGCCCAAGCCACAAATTTTGAAATTTAGTGTGTTCACCCTTCCCTTCGTGTGGTTTGTCCCACTTTAAGACGAGATCGCCAACTTCGAAATTTCTATCAGAAGCAGAATTAGAATCGAACCAGCTTTTAATCAGTTGTTGATGTTGATCCAATTTATGCTTGGCTTGAGTTCTTACCTCTTCTAACTTCATCAGAGCATTGATACGGCTTTCTAAAGGGGGACATTCTTCTTCTTGAACCTTTTGTGACAATTGGAGCGAAGGGAGAAGAATATGAGGCGGTAAAATGGCTTCTCTGCCATAAACGAGGAAAAAGGGGGAATTACCTATAGCAGCTTTGGGTGTTACTCTATCAGCCCACAGTGCATTAAGTAGTGCATTGTGCCAGTTCTTGTGATTTTCAGCCACGGTTCTCTTGATAATCTTGATCAAGTTCTTGTTGGTTGATTCTGCTAAGCCGTTACCCTGGGGGTAGTAACTCGTGGAATACTTGAGCTTTATTCCTTTTTCTAAGGCAAAGTCACTCATCTCAAGAGAGGAAAAGTATGAAGCGTTGTCAAATACTAGACAATCAGGTATGCCAAAACGGGTAATGATATGTGAGTTAATAAAAGCGATCACCTGACTTGTGTTAACCGTTCTTAGTGCGGCGGCTTCAGACCATCGAGTAAAGTAATCAGTGGCTGTCACAATATACTTGTGTTGTTGTGAGGATGGAGGGTTAATAGGACCAATGATATCAAGGCCCCATTGTTGGAAAGGAGAATCGACTGTAACGGGTTGCAAAGGGAAGGCTGGTTTTTGCAATCGCCCTGACGCTTTTTGACAAATGATACATTTTCGGCACAAGATGTGGGCGTCTCTAAAAAGTGTTGGCTAGTAATAACCGGCTCTTAAGACTTTATGAGTAGTGGTATCGCCCCGAAGTGACCACCAGCTTCTTCTGCATGCAACTCAAGAAAGACTTTCTCTGCTTCGTCTTTGTTAAGACAACGCATCAATATGCCATCAAAATTCTGACGAAACAATATACCATTAACTAGATGAAAGGAGGCGGACTTTAGTCTCAAAGCTCTTCTTTTGGCTGGGTCAAGATGTCGGGGTGCTGATCCATGTTGAAGATAGTGTCTAATATCGTCATACCAAGGATTTACGAGGTTTTGGGTACAACAAATCATACTCTGATCATGTTGTTCTAAGTCTGACGTGTCACTAACTTCTTGTTGTTCGGTTTGTGAATCAACTACCAATTTACACAACCCTTGACCTCTCACGATCTATGCTGGAGTGATTTCTAGATCATACTCTTGTAGGGAGGTGACCCAGTTGGCTCTTTTCTCTCCTAACTCTTTTTGCACTAACAAGTTCCTAATGGCAGGGTAAGGGACAATGACCTTCGTTCTTGACTTCAAAAGATAAGACCGGAAATGATTAACTGCCTTGAAGATAGAGTAGGCTTGTCGATCGACCATTGGGTAGTTAAGTTCAGCACCTTTGAAAGCAGAGCTCATAAAGGCGATGGGTACTTCGTTGTTCTCGGCATTCTTCTGAGATAGAACATCGGCATAGGAACGATCAGAGGCAAAAGTATAGAGTGTAAAGTCTTGAGAGAAATCAGGGCTCATGAGAGAAGGAGCATCAATTATGGCCTTCTTTATATCGTTAAAAGCTTGGTTTTTAGTGGGTCCCTAGTGATATTGGGTGTCCTTCTTTATCAATTTCTGGAGAGGTCTGACCATTTCGGAGAACTGGGGATGAATCTTCTCATGAAATTGATCTGGCCAAGGAAGGACTGCATAGATTTCTTGGAAGTAGGTGGGGGGAGTTTAGCGATGACTTGCGTCCTCTCGGGGTCAATAATCATCCCATCACTAGACACAATGAATCCTAGTAATTTACCCTGTTCTACTGCAAAGATGGACTTCTTAGGATTCAAGGAGATGCCGAATTTACGACATCGTAGCAGAACGGCTCGTAGGTGAGGTAGATGATCGTCTTTGTTTTTAGAATAAACGGTTACATCATCTAGGTATACTACCACGGAGTGATTGATCAAGCCTCGGAAAGCAATATCCATTGCTCTCTGAAAGGTAGCACCGGTATTAATCAATCCAAAGGGCATTTTGTGATAAGCATAGGTGCCCCACGGGGTACGAAAGGTAGTTTTCAACTGGTCTGGCGGAGACATTAAGACTTGGTTGTATCCAAAGAAACCATCTAGTAAAGATAGCCTCTCAGAACCAGATACTTGTTGAAGTATCTGTTCCATAGGAGGGACAGGATAATTTTCTTTATCAAACGCTTTGTTGAGGTTCCGGAAATCGACACAAAGTCGAATTTCCCCATTTTTCTTCCGCACTGGGACGAGGTTGGATACCCACTGAGTATGTCTAACAGGAAAAATTATTTTAGCACTTAGGAGTTTATTTAATTCTTTTTGTATGGTCGGTTCTAGCTTGGGGTTCATTTTTCTCAGTTTCTGTTGAAAGGGCAAGGTTTGGGGCTTCATTGGGATGACATGCTGTATAATATTAGGATCAAATGTTTTAAGATCTTTGTAAGTCCAAGCAAATACATCCTTGAATTCTTTAAATAATTTAATAAAAGCAGCTTTTTCTTGTTTAGAACATCCCAAGCCTAAGTTGATATACTGAGGGTTTTCAGTAGTTCATAAATTGACTTTTTCATAAGTTAACGAGGAACTGTTGGTTTTGCAATTGACCGTCTTTTTAAATTTATCTTCAAAATCATAAAACTTTTCTAATCTAGAAACAGATTTGGGTAAGGAATTTACCATGTCCGATAGGGCTTCAGAAGATTTCGGATTAGGTATTACCGTAAAGTCATGCAAATTTTCATCATGCGTTTGTTCATCTATCACAGCGCCTTGGAAGGTTTCTTCCATGTGCGGAAAGTTAATGATCTGCTGATCATCGTCAAATACTCTCCAGTTCATGATATTGTCTGGAACAGATGGTCGAAACAATAGCTCCACGGAGAATGCGTTTGGGGATAAGCCTTCTGCAGGAAGAAGTTTAGAGGCAACATTAGCAAGTAGATCTGCTTTAGTATTATTTGATCTAGGAATGGAGTTTATATTAAAAGTAGAGAATTTGTTTATCAAACTCCATACCTCAGACTGATAACATTTGAGATGCGGGGTAAGACAATGTATAGAATTTCTCACCTGTCTAACCACTATCTCAGAGTTGCCGAATACAACTAGATTTTGAATGTGCATGTCTAAGGCTTTTCTGAGACCTTGTAATAAAGCCTCATATTCTGCAATGTTGTTAGTACATTCAAATTCTAGCCTACAAGCCAATAATGTTTTATTACCAGCCGGATCGATAATGATGCAGCCTGCGATACTGCTTAGATTCGAAGCAATGCTATCGGAGATGTGGGATGGCGAAAGACCAAAAATGGCGACGTGTAGGGGCACTATCACCCAGTTGAAAATCTCATAAATAAACTTATTTGCATTATTTTCCCACAGCTTGTCGTGGTATACATGCACCGTTTTTTCCTGGGTTGGACTCCAAGCCCAATTCATCAAAGGAAAAGGTTTCATGGAGCATATTGCGTCCATGATATACGTGGACATGAAGAATCCAGATGGTCTCCCGACTGCTTTTTTCTCCCGGTAATCTGTAACTCTGTTGAACAAACTGTCGGAAAGCATCTTAGCCTAATTAAATGAGAAACCTTCCACTACTCGAAAGATGAGAGGTACCCACTGGATGTAAAAATGCATGGTATCTTCCCATTCAAAAAGCCGACAAGTCATCATCGCCACGTACATAAATTGTGGCTCCAATGAAGAAATCGAATACACACCCTTGTCATTCGCTCTGAATGTTGCGGACCGCGAAACCCACTCTTTAATAAAACTAGGCATGGTTTTATCATATTCCTCGCATTCCTTCTTTTTGAATTCCTCCAGGAATTCTTTGCCATATGTATATTCAGAAGTCACTGGGAGCTTGTACATAGATTGGATATGCTCTGGTCTGAAAGTTCCGACCATGACCTGTTGGTCATTTACGATAGTTCTGGTGGACAGGTCGATGTGATCCAATGCCCATCGGATTATGTCGTAGTATGGGAGCAACCGAGGTCTGGTTGCAACCAGGTGCATTCCCGACTGAACAGTTGTCTTATACTTAGTGTTCAGGTCATCCTTTACAATATCATTGTCATCGTCATCCGACTCTGAATAGTTTACCAATTCGGATTGCAGAATGTCTGAAATAAACGACCAGGTGGGTACTAAGCCGCCAGTCCATGGTGAAGTATCTGAGACATTTTCTGGACCCTACGCTGCAACCTCGACATTTTCTTTCGCTGATCTCCTTGGGGCCATGGCTGACGCTTGCTTTTTCGCTCTTCTACAATAAACCTGTGTATACATGCGAAAATGAGTTCCCTCGGAGCAAGGTGAGCTCTGTGCGCTTATGATAAACGTTTAAAAAGAATGAAACTATTGTATATATTTGGAAACTCTGTACCTTTGAAATAAGTCTATCAAATCGCAAATAAAACCAAATTTAATGTATGAATCCGATCTTATTTATTCGTAGATTTACCCTACTTTTTCATTAATGTCGTCAATGTTCGGCGGCTTGACAGGCAATCGGGTTATGGGGAGCAAGTAAATTCCTCGTGAAGTGTGCCAACCTCGATACGCGGGGCGTACCTCACTTAATTTTAAAATTTCAAATTTAATAATGTTAAGCATTTTCTCGCATTTCGCTGTATCGTGAATTTTCTTTTCAGATTTTGACTCTTCAACTCGCGAAGTTGCGAGTGCCGCTTTTTCCTTAAATATTAATAACCGTGATTTGGTGCATTCTTAATTATATAACTAACCTAATCGTCATATCGTGACTCGGGAATTCGAAGACAAATTTTTGGAAGAATGATATGCCGAGTTGCGATATTGTGATGTGGTGATAATTAAGACTTAAATTAAAAGAAGGAAATCTTAGATTTGGCAACTAATTAATCTCGCTATAATTATGCCGCAACTTCGTGAATCGGATTTTTGGACACCTTAACTTGATGAAATAAAGTGCTGAGTGATGAAGTGTCGAGAACCAAACTTAACCATGGTTAGTTTTTTTTACCCTTAGTCTCCAACCAAGGTTATCACAAAGTCATCGTGTTCTCGGCTATCGGGGCTGCAAGAACAAAAACCTGGGTTTGATGTATGCTGAGGCGCGAAACCCCGAAATAAAACAAAAGAGCAAACATTTTTGCAAAAAATGGACCCTTTTTGAAAGTGACAAAGCATTGCTATTCATGGGACAAGATTTCAGAGCTTTATGATTTCGGAAGGAGAAGAAAAGCAACTTTAGATCTCAAGTATCAAAAATTGAAAATTGAGCGAGGTGAAAAACAAGGGTGGTTCCAACACCTCCTAAATTTGGTATGCTTTTGTCTAGATCACGGGCTGCAAAGTTGAAAGGGACTTTGCAAATGGATATGTCATATGCTACTGTCCCTATTTTTGGCCAAGATATGAGGTTGTACAGGGAAGTATTTCTTAAGTACATGGTCAGTAGCAAATCCCAGCCAAAAAACCATCCCATTTACTCTGTGGAGACTGAGATTGGTTCTTCCATTTTCTTTAATGATTTGAGTTTTGAAGAGGAGGTGCCAAAGACTGATATGACTATTAAAGACAAACCTGATCAACAGATAGAGGAAATCATAGACCAACAAAGCGGTGAAGAAGATGCGATGTGGAACATGAGCTTTGATGGGGCTGTTAGTAGAGAAGGAGCAGGAGCTGGTGTGTGGATCATTCCTCCAAGTCAGGTACAAAACTTTGTTCTTGCAATCTTTATTTTTCTTGCGCAAATAATATGGCTGAATATGAGGCATTAGTGTTGGTATTGAAAACTTTGAAAGAAATGTGTGCTAGGAGGATAGTTGTATAGGGATATTCCAAGCTTATTATAAATCAGATAAAAGGTATATATCAAGCAAAGAATCCTAGATTAAGAGCATATAGGAATATAGTGCTTGATATTCTTGAGGAATTTTTAGAATACAATCTCTCAGTGCTTCCAAGGGGGCAAAATCAGATTGCAAATGATGTAGCTACTTTGACCTCAGTTTTCAAAATTCCAATTTTTCCTAATAGAAGATATGAGATTGAGGTCAAGAACACGTGAGCAGTACCTGATAATATTAAGTATTGGAAATTTTTTGAATATGACAAACAAGTAGAAAGTTTCCTTGAGATGAATTGTGAATTTTCAAATTTAAATATTGATGAGGAACACTTCTGTGAGGAAGAAGAAGATGTAGCAGTGTTCGCAAATGATGAATATTTCAAGAATCAGATTGTTGGTAAGGATATAATGCAACTAAAAAATAACATCATTCCCAAAGGCCTAGTCCCATTAGAAAAAATCTTTGACAACAATGATGTATCCATAAGTCCTAAAATTACTGCAAATGATGAAGATATTGAAGATTGCAACATTGGGACTCAGAAAGATCCCAAGATCATCAAGCTATCCAAGACACTTAGCCCAAAGGTCAAGCAAAGGTATATCGGTTTAATGAAATAATTCCCTGATGTTTTTGCATGGAGTTATGAAGATTTAAAGGTCTATGATACTAATGTAATTCAACATTTGATTCCAATCAAGGAGGATCACAAACCTTTCAAGAAAAAATTAAGAAGAATTAATCCGTTGCTGCTGCCATTGATTGAAAAGGAGATAAAGAAACTGTTTGAGGCCAAGATCATAGTGTATTTGAGGTTTTGCAAGTGGGTATCTAATCTGGTGCCTGTTAGGAAGAAAAGTGGTGATATCATATTATGTGTGGATTTTCAGAATCTAAACAGGGTGTCTTTCAAAGACAATTACCCACTTCCTAAGATGGATCACATTCTATAGAAGGTGGTTGGTTCTAAAAAAATATCAATGCTGGATGGTTTCTCTGGGTACAATCAAATCATGTTGCACCCTGATGATCGGGAGAAGACAACCTTTACAACACCTTGGGGCACCTTCATGTATGCCAAAATGCCTTTTGGGCTCATGAATGCAGGAGAAACCTTCCAAAGGGCTATGAATATAGAATTTGTCGATGAAAAAGATAAGTTTATTGTTATTTACTTAGATGATATCACTGTATATTCAGTTTCTGATGAGGAACATCTTAAACATCTAAGGAGAGATTTTCAGAAATGTAAGAAGTTTGGCATCTCACTGAATCCAAAGAAGTCTAATTTTGGCATGGAGGGAAAATTTCTTGGTCACATTATTGCAAAGGAGGGAATAAAGATAGACCCCAACATATTTGAAGGAATCCTGAAAATTGGCACACCCAGAAGCAAGAAAGAAGTACAATCTTTCCTAGGGAAAGAAAATTTTCTGAGAAGGTTCATCCCTAACCCAACTGAAATAATAAAGCATATCACTAACATGCTCAGGAATGGAAGTGAGATAAAATGGACTCCTGAAGCTAGAAAGTCTTTTGAATATATTAAAGTGGCATTGACCAAGTCCCCAGTGTTGGCCAGTCCAATTTTTTCAAAAGACTTTATCTTGTTTTCTTTTGCCTTGGAACACACCATTGCTGATGTTTTGTTGCAAAAATATGAACATAACTTTGAGAGGCCTATAGCCTACTATAGCAATACATTGAGGGTCTCCCCATTAAAGTATGACATCATGGAAAAGTAAGCATATGCATTGGTCAAGGCCCTAAAGGAGTTTAGAATTTATATCTTGCATTCCCATACCGTTGCTTATGTGCCTAGCAGTTTTGTGAAGGACATTTTGACTCAGCCTGATCCTGAGGGAAAAATGGGAAAATGGATAGCTGTGTTGTTGGAGTATGACCTCAATATTAAACCTACAAAGTTGATTAAGGGGTAGGGACTTGCAAAGCTGATGGCATAGTCAAATTGTGAGCTTTTGGGAATTAATTTCATTGTTGATTTATCAGCTGATTCAGAGGAACAAAAAAAATCCTCAGGTATCTAAAAAATTCCTTGATTCCCCATGGTATAATGACATTATTTATGTGTTAATAAATTTGTAGGCTCCTCCTGAATTGAGAAAAACCAAGGCCAGGTTTTTGAAGCTAAAAGCAACAAAGTTTTCCTTTCTAGACCAATCTCTGTATTGGAAAGATCCAGGTGGGATCTTGCTGAATTGTTTGCTGGAGGAAGAAGTAGAGAAATCCATTAGACAATTTCATAAAGGTGATTGTGGAGGGAACCATTATTGGAAAACTATTGTGCACAAAATATTGAGGGAAAGGTTCTATTCGCCTAGCATTTTTTCTGATGTTTACAAAGAAGTTTCGAGCTATCATGAATGCCAATTTTTTGATGGGAAGAGGAAACTGCAGCCTTTACCTTTGAAACCTATCTCTGTTGAAGCACAATTTAGGCAATGGGTCCTTGATTTCATAGGATAAATTCATCCACAGTCCTCATCTCAGCATAAGTGGATACTGATAGCCACAAACTATTTCACCAAATGGATTGAAGCAGTCCCCACAAGGCAAGCCACTGATACTGTTATCATTCAGTTTTTAGAAAATAATATTTTGTCTAGATTTGGTTGCCCAGTTAAGATCATTACTGACAATGCATCAACATTCAAGTCCAAGAATATGAAGAAATTTTGCAATGACTACAATATAACTCTTGGCCATTCCACAACTTATTACCCTCAGGGAAATGGCTTGGCTGAGTCATCTAATAAAAGTTTGACCAGAATTATCAAGAAACTTCTATAGGATAACAAGAAAGCTTGGCACAAGAAGCTTATCTATGCACTATGGGCTAACATGATTACTACCAAAAGGTCTATTGCTACCTCCCCCTTCCAGATTGTATATGGTACAGAGGCAATTTTTCCTACCTCATTAGGATTGCTAGTGATGAGATTGCTATAGGAACAAGATGCCGAACTAGATGCTACTCAAAGGAGGATAAATGAATTGATCAATGTTCAACAAATAAGGGAGAAAGCCTTCAACAACTCTTAGCTCCATCAAGACAAAATCAAAAAATATTTTGACAGGCATACTGAGGAGGATGTTTTCAAAGTGGATGATTTATTGCTGAAGTGGGATGAAAGCAATGAAGACAAAGAAAATCACAAAAAATTCGATCATCTCTGGTTGGAACCTTTCAGGATTGTGGCATATTGTGGGAGTAATGCTTATTTGCTACAAGAGATTAATGGAGATCTCATTGGTGGGGGACCTGTGAATGGCAGGTTTATCAAACATTATCTTTCTTGAAGAAATTTTCACCTTACTATTTCATTGTATATAACCATTGTTGTTTTCAGTTGAGGTATTTGAAGTCGAATCAACAGAAGATTGAAGCCCAAAGTGAAGGTCCTAAGTTTATGCTGAGTGTAATTTTAGTTACGTTAACAAAGTTTCGTGAATAAGTTGTTGATCGATTTAGTTGTGTGAGTGAAATAAAGCCCAATGGACAGGCACTTGGTCTGCCATTCTTTGTTACCTCGTTGGGAGGATAACATCCCCAGTTGGAGCCCATATTAGTCACCATTAAATTTTTATTGCGTGAAATAAAGATTTCAAAATCTAGAGGAGCGCTAAACCGGTTTGGAAGCCTGATAAACAAGGAAAGGGGATAAACATGGCAGGGAAGGGATAAATCTGGAAAGAGCGCTAAGATGATCAGGTCCAAAGTATCGTGGATCATGATTTCTCGAGATCAACGACCGAGAGAGATTGCGGGGGGTGAAGTTGCACGGGGTTTAATCTTGAAGGGAGGTTCCGCAATTTAAATCGCGGTTTTCTCTCGGGGATATGTGGCATCACTAGGTGCATTGTGGAACAAAAGACAGGTTGCCTCAAAACCACTTTCTCACGCCCCTGCAAAAGAGAAAATTATAAAAGGAACTTTAGTCATTTATTTGATTTGATTATTATTTTGAACACTGGACCATTAGAACCTTGGTGTGACCACCGTCTTCCACCTGCAGCTCAACAGTACACCAACTGTGCACCATTTCTGCCCGTTTCCAGGTATTTACACTGCAACCATAGAGATTATTATAACCTCAATAACAGAACAAGATCCCGTGGCAAATGAAGAATCCCTAATTGACAGAGACACAAATGTTTTTGATGTTGAAATCACTATTTCCCTTATCTATGTGTCCAGAAGCAACCTGTTCGATAAAGTAGGAGGAAGTATATCATTCCTTGAAGCAGTCTAGGCCACCATAGTACCTTATGCTTTCAAAATAGTGCCGAACAATATTCTCATGAAGAAAGAGTAGTTATGAATAAACAAGGGTCCCTGGTCTTGTGTAGGATAGAAAGGTTGTCAATTCGAGAATCCCTCAACATACCAGAGTCTTTTTCTGTAAACTCTGGACCATTCGATGAAGAGAAATTGATTAGGGTATATAGAGAGTGTCCATCAGAGGTCTAAAGTCTATTTTTCTAGAAAATTGTCAAACCTGAATAGTTTTCTGAAAGTTTGTCCTTGCCTATGAATGTAGATATAATGGTCATCGAGGTCTAGTGGGTCTGCTCCTTATTGAGTTAAATTTTAGGTTTAGACAGTGAAAAGTATGTGGTCGAAGTCATGCTCAGTTTCCTTCTGACCTTTTTCAAGTCAGAACCTGGTCTGCCAGTCCATATCAACTTTGATAAATTCCTAGATGATACTATTCATAAACAACTAGTGAATTTTCACTCCCTGAGACATTTTAGATACTACACCTATCTGTTGAAATTTTTCCTGGAAACCAACAAGAGAGAATTTCCTGAAGCAACATTTGTGTCAAATGAATGTAAAATAATTACATTATTTATTTTCATCAACAAGGTCTTGTCCAGAGTTTATAGTTTGATTTTCAATACCAGCCTACCTAGCGTTTTGGATGACATGAGAAGTTATCTACAGCCAAATCCAGAGAATAAAGTGGGAGATTGGGTATTATTTATGCATTCAGAAATAATCTGGGTTTATGGTTGTCATGAATCCCCTTACCTATTGCCTATTTTATTAACTCCTATAATATTTTCCCTTGAATTCATCAGGCAGAGAATTACATCTGAAATAGAGCATTTCCTAAAGTTGCACAGAGCCTCCAACCTTAAGTTCCATTTTGTTATTGGCCCCTTTATTGTCAAATCCAGATCATGTTTATCTCAAGTTCAAGCAAAGCTCGTAGAGTTTGGTTTTGCACAATTACATGGAAGAAGATATGATCCACATCAGATCATATTCAAAAGAAGACAAATGAAGAAAAATGCTCCTTATGAGCATGAATATGTTGAAGGTTTTGACAAGCTGGCTAATCTAGAATTTTGTGTTGATATAGAAACAACCCTACAACCAGTTCAAACAAAACAAATGGAAGTGGCCCTACAGCCAATCCAAAATCAACTGGCTCCTCAGAAGCTTATGATCAAAATTCCTAAAGAAAGTGTTTACAGTAAGAGAAGTAGTTCAGAGGCCATGGACATCAAAGACCAGCAGACTTCCCCAAAGAAGATGAAAGTTACACAACTAACACAGATTGTGGATTTAGAAGAGGAAGAATCTAAGGATCAAGCAAATAAAATATGGTGGAAAATGGTACTAGCACTGTAGTGGCTGAAGAAAAAAATAAACTCCAAAGTGAAAGCAACTCAAGAACCTTTAGCAGTAAGAAATACATCTTTGATAAAACATCTGAGTCAGTTTATCGGTCTAGAGAATATTTGGAAAAACAATATGCTGAGAAGGGAAATACAGGTTTGGGTGAGATGAGGGATTTAGTCCCTGAAGTGGAAAAAGTATCTCAGCAAAAATATTCTCTGTTCACAGTAAGAGATGTTGAAAAGAGGACCTTTAACATTGCAGTTGTAGAAGAAGACAAAGTTTATAAGATAAAGATAAAATATGACAAGATAAGTGCCCCAGACAAGGTCAAATTCCATAAGCAAACTAGTGACAGGTTGTATTCTGATTACTTGAGTTTAAACTTGAAAAACTCAAAACTATCATCTTATGCAACAAAATTGGAAGGACAGTTAAAGAAATAAAAGGTAGCTAACAAAGCTTGGAAAACTCAAGTTAAGAGGTTGGAGTCTGAGGGTTCCCAAGGATTGAATTATTCATTAGAGGAGAAAGAAAAAATAATTCAAAGCTTGAAGAAGAAATTGAAAATGCTTGCTACAGATCATTCATAAACATCAGAGTTGGTAGTTCTGGAACAAGAAAAAGAAACACTTCATCAAGAGATTCTAGATTACAAAGCTAAAGTGTTGTAGCTAGAACAAGAAGAGGTGAAATGGTCACAGGAGTAGACATAATTGCTAAACATGTTGATTAAGGTTGGTTGTCATTGATGTCAACCCTTGAAGAAAGACCCGTAGAACAAAGGTTTGGGTAATGGACCCAATAGCGTTTGATGTAAATATGACTCATTATTTTTTTGTCATGGTTGATAAGAAGTAAATATAGATGAACTCCAAAGTGGTCCCCTTATGGTGAAAGCCCTCACGGGAAGACACCTTGTGGAGTAAGAGAACCCATGCTTAATTGTGAAATAATGAGATGAAGTAAAGTGAATTTGTCAGGGAAAATATCCTAGATGGATAGTTCTTGTCATGTCATTTCCGGTGGTATGTGGAACATCACATAATTCCTCATGGTTAGAGAGTTATGGCCATGAGAAGTTGGAGACCCCAGGTTTGGGTAATGGACCCAAGTTTGTTTGATGGGTAACAGTATGAGTTATGATATATTTTTAGATAATACTATTCTATATGGATATTACATGTCATGCCATTTATGGTGGTATGTAGAAAGTCACATAACTCCTCACGGTTTGAGATTTATGGCCTTACGAAGTTGGAGGACCCTCATATGTCATCTAGAAGCCCCAAAAGGTCAAAGTAATCAAAGTGGTTTAAGATTTTTTAAAAGGTAAATAATAAAGTGAAGTGATGAGTGTATTATAATTCAAAGTGAATACAAAATAAATTATTTCAATAATAATTTTAA
>JASDQU010503959.1:92885-112613 GCA_032191745.1 Picea mariana
TGATTGTTTATTTATTACTGCTCATTATTGGATAATAATTCTACATTGATATAACATTTGAAGAAAAAGGATTATAATTACGTTATTACTAATTCACCCCCCCTCTCAGTAATCCAACAAAACAAGGGTGTAGTTTCATCACTTACTGTAGAAATTGGGTCAAGTACTGAAGGAATTGTCCAGGATATGCCACAAGTTACTTGAAAGAAGGAGAAATCAAAGGACTGAAATGAAGCATAGATAAATTGAAGTAGGAATTGCATGCAAAGGATGAAAGGGTAGTGCAATTTCAAAAGGAGAATGCAATCTTGCAAGAGAGAATAAGTAAATTGAAAGTAAGATTAAGGGGTAAAGGTTTGTTGCAGAGGGAAAACATATCATATGGGACTCTATAGTTGCTGAAGTTGCCAAATTCAGATCATATTTGAATTTCATTAGTGATAAAGACAACAAAACCATTACAGCCAGACATAGGTGCACTGTTGTGAATTAAACTTTAGCAAAAAATCCATCAGACTGGGTTTGGAATGCCATAAATCTACTCAACTCTGTTCCTGTTGCAAACCTTCAAACCATTGGAGTTAAAGACATAACCACATTGATTATTTGGGCCAGGAGGGTTATTGATAAACATAACCTTTTGAAAACAGTTCAAACTAAAGCAACACAGATGGAGCAGAGTGTGCAGGAGTTCAAAGATTTATTTGAAAAATTGTTTACCAAAGGTCTTCCACCATTTTGGGATGGCAAGGGAAAAGTGTATGATCAAGAAGAATACAATACTCATTTGACCCATTCCAGAATGGATCATTCTAAGTTTAAAACTCTGGAGGAGAATCTGAAGGGAACCACTTTAGTTGAACATCTGATTACAGACTTTGAAAACCTAAACCAGTTCAAAGAAACTAAGCTGGGACTACCAGTCATGTCATAGCTTCTTGCATTGACTTGGAGATTCTAATAAAAGAAATGACAGATTATGACATTCGTTCTGATTTTCAATGGAAGGAAATAGTCCAACTAGGTAAGACAAAATACAGATTTCCAAGGCCCAGTAAGTGACATCCAGATGTCAGTGAGGGACAATGAATCATATGAAGGATAAAATCATAGTTGAATGGCGAATAAAAAAGATCGAGATGCAGAAATATCTGAAACTCCTGGACTTTGTGAACGGTTTCTTCATATTTTGCAACGGTTTCAAAACCAAAATGATTCCTCTTTTTCTATCATTATAATCTGTTTCAAACCGAAATGACTCTTTTTCTATCATTGTAATCGGTTTCAAACCGAAACGTTTGTTTCAGATTTTATTGTAATCGGTTTCAAACCGAAGGAACTCCGCTTATATAAATATTAGGAGTTCCAAATGTATTAGGATTTGGCAGAAGTGCAAGGGCATGATTTTAGCTATTTGGAACTTGAATGTAATTTTCTGAATTTGAATAGAAAGCACATGTAGATGTCCTGAATTTTCTACGAAAATATTCTAATGGTGGTGGTTTGAGATTCGTCTTCTTTCTTCGTATGTATTTGTTGTGTGATTAATTTCATTTTCGTTGTCTTCTGTTTAAATTGGATAATTAAAAGTCCAAAATTCATCTTGTGATGCTCTCGGCTTAAGCAATTTAAATTGTGTTAAATTCTTCATAACTAGGTCAGAATTCATGTTATTTGATGCTTTGGTGCAGTTATATGTTTTCTTTTCTTCTTACACTCTAAAATTTGAAATTTATAACTCAGGCTCATTACCTCATTTAGCCTTTATCCTCTGAAGAGTTCTACCTACCAGTCATTGTTTCAATTTGCTTTCAGAAGTTTGACTCCATAGCCCTAAATATCCCTCCCCTTCTTGCCAACAAATCATAAACACCCTTACAAAGCAACAAAACCTAGCCACCGATTTGTTAAAGAAACCTTATATTTTAGAGACCAAGTGATAGGAGAGAGCCCTTTATGAGCTGAACATACTAGTACCCAGATCTAAAGTGGTTTGTAGGTTCCCTCTTTCATTTGTTTTATCAGCCAAACAAATTTACAGAGTGCTAACACAGGGTTTGAATAAAACAAGTGTTTTCTAATTACATGTTTTATTTTGGTGGTGGAAAATGGTGCTTGGAGACAAATAAATGGGTAATATTTTTACAAAGAAGCCAAAGGTTACATATGTGGACATGGTGATATTAGCACTTAAAACCCAATGGATAAAGCTTGCACAGTACCAACAACATGTATTTGATTTAGTTTTTATTTTCAGAAATATACATTTTCTCTCTCTACATTTTCATTATTGTCATTGTATATAGTGGGTTTCTCTCTGTGTTTTAGAGTTCATTTTTCAATGCTTTGTTTCCTGTTTTGCTTTAAAAATTCAAGTGAAATTCTTGCATTTAGTAAGTGGTTTAGGTTTTGTGTTTTTTGAAATGAGTTAAGGAATATTTTTTAATTTTATGATACCTAATATGTTACCTAAGGGTTGGAGTATTGATCCCTTTTGGTCCTCAAGGTGTTTGGTGATATTTCAACAACATAACCTTACTTGTGATAATGGATGAATGGAGAAACCTCAATTTCTTTATTTATAAAACAATAGAGGTTAAACCCCCTTGACATGGCCCAATAAATATTTTTTTTTTGAAAGGTCATGTAAAATAATGATACAAGAAGGGAGAATGGAGAAAGAACAATATTACATACACAACTCCAATGGGTAGGGTGATGTTAAATTAATTTGATACTTGATATCCCATGGTGTTAAAAACAAGTAATAGAACAACTACGAAGCCATTCACATAGGTTGAGATGTGAAACAAGAAAACAGGGTCAACCTAAGGAGTCAAGGGAGGAAATTCAATGTCAATTATGTGAAAACGAGGAGGTATAAATTGAACAAATTTTTCTCCCATGGCACACAACATACTTGTGAATCAAGTAGAGTTCAAATTTTCATATCAGACACTGAGGATGAGCATTTTAGGATGATATAATTAGAGGTATAGCAAGGTTAGTTGATAAAATAATGTAGGCATGAAGGATATGGTTGATCGTAGAGTCAACGGAGCAACCAACACTTGTTGTGAAATTAAGGGGACCAAATTCAATAGAGTAAACTAAGTCCATGATTTGGGTCCCACTAGTGCACCACTAGCTCAAATTATCATACTTTCTTCATTTAATCTATTGGAAAATATCATACAAGATGTAAAAATTGTTGTTCCATATATCCATGTTATCCTAAGGATGATTTAATAAAATATATTTCTTTATTTATCTATTTAGATAGGTTGTAGTTTTCTACAAACTATTATTATTTCCATTATTGAAAAGGAATCAAATAATACAAAGAAAAACATTTAGTTAGTTCCCTCTCCTCCTTGGTGAGGATCCATAGTACTCCTCCTCCCAAAGAAAAAAAAGTTGTCATCCAAACTCCTTAAGTATGAGTTAAAAAGTATTATATGTGGGGTTGGGTTCATGCTAAAAAGTATGTAGCATGGACTTGATGTGAGTATGTCATGCAATTGTCTTGACATATTTTGTGTGAAATTAGTCCCATTCCTTTAGAAGTTACAGGATTGGAATTGTTTGAGCATGTGTTGAAAAGTCTTGTATGGGGCTTGGTTCATGTTGAAAAGTATTTTATACAAAGCCTGGTGCTGAAATTGCAATATGGCCTTCATGAGATCATGTGGCATGGTTCTCTCAAGGTATGTTGAGTGAAATTAATCTCGTCCCCCTTAAAAGTTCCAGGATCTAAACTCCTCGAGGGTGTGTTGAAAAGTCTTCTCTACGAGGCCCGATTCATGTTGGAAAGTCTTCTTTGTGGGGCATAATGCTACCTTACAATATGTATTTCATGTGAGCATGCCACATCATTGTTTCAAGGTATACATAGTGAAATTAGTCCCATCCCCTTGAATGTGGATTACCCTTAGAAACAACAAAAGTGCATTTTGTATCATTTGTAATTTATAGTCTCCTTCGACGACATATTTCTCCCAATATAAGGGCTACTAAAAGTATAATTTGAGATAAGGGATCCATTATATGGGAAGTACTTTAAGAGGTTATGCAAGAACATCTCATATTGTTAAATTGAACACCTACCTTAAAGTTCCTAGAACCAAATTCCTTGAACATATGTTGAAAGTCTTCTCTATGAGCCAAGTTCATGTTGAAAAGTCTTCTCTATAAGGTCAATGCTAAACTTACAATATGGATTTCACAATTGTTTCAAAGTATGCTAGGTGAAATAATTTCCATCCTCTTAGAAGTTTTGGAATCCAAACTTCTTGAACTTGTGTTGAAAAGTATTCTCTCACAAGGTTGGGTTGTGTTGAAAAATCCCATGCATAGTGGCCATTGCTAAATTTTTAGTATAACCTTCTCATGAGCATCCCGTGAAATTATTTAGAGGTATACCAAACAAATTAATCCCATCCCTCAAAGTGTGTTGGTACTTGTTCCAAAGGGAAATGTTTTGTTTTAAATCATCAAAGGTTCCATGGAGGGTATGGTTTACATTTGGTTGCTTGCATCCTTCCATCCAAAGTTGGAATTCAAAACTAAACAGTATGTCGGTTTTGACAACTCCAATGTCTGTTATACCCGTTTTAACGAAGAATATTGATGGTTATAATAATTAAACCGTATTTATTTTATGGTAAAAGGGAAATTTACCTGTAAAATTCCATCCTTGAATTCCATTATTTATTTATTTAGCCTAGTGGGAAATGACATTTTAGGGTTGCTCAACTCGAATCCTAAATCTAGGAGACTACAACAAAGGAAGGATAGACAAATAGAGGTGAATGCGACAAAAACAAAAGCAACATAAATAGACATTGATACTATAATTTGTTCCAAATCAAACAACAAACGTTGTAAAAAAACAAAGCATATGCAAAACATTTGTTGCAGTTATTGTTAAGAGTGTGCCACAATAAATGGCGATGATGAAGGAAAATATGAGAATTTGAATACTGCAATTTTATCTTCATCTCTAGGATGGTGTGAGAGGAGATTAACATTTAATAATAACGTTGTTTGATCTTTCTAGAGATAAAATGTGTGCAATATTATGAATTATCCAATGTTTCGAGTGAACACTCCACCCATCTTCAGGGACATATACAAACTTAAATGATATTAGAAAAGAGTGTTGGGGTTTGCATTTATATAGTGAATTTTGATAGTCGTTGTGAGAAATGTGGAAAAGTAATAAATAGTCGTTTTGAGAAAAGAATAAAATTTTAAGGGACCATTGTGTGAATAATAAAGGTGATTGATTACAAAATAATAGTATAAAGTAAAAATATAGGGAAATAGAGATAAAATAATAGTAATTAAAAAAATAATAACAAGGGGAATTAAAGGTAGAAACCTAAGACAAAAAAACTAAATATATCCAAAAATAACAAGAGTCAATAAAAGATAAAAAGAGAAAGTATAGTGGGGTGATTTGTGAAAAAGATTATTTTTTATAAAGAAAGGATGGAAGAATAAAAAAATAAAAGGGTGGAGAAAATGTATCAAAAAGGAAAAAATACTGGTTAAGGGTTAAATCTAAGAGAAATGTAATAAACAACAAACAAAGGAAGGGAAAGACTTAATGTCTAAGCCGGTGAATAGTGAGTTTCTAGGATTGGCTAAGTTTGTAGCCATTTTCTTAATTGAAATTATTGGGATGCTTTTCAATTTTTAGTGCTTCCCTAATGATACAAGAGGAGTAGTAAGGTGATGATGTGAGAATTCTGGATTGATCAAAGAAAATAAGGTGTTTAGATTTGTGAGAGTGTTTTATAATAGTTGATTTGGAAATGTTGTTGTGGAAAGTGTCTGCTATATGTTTTTTTAAGGCAGGCTTTGAAAGATTTTCCAGTTTGGCCAATGTATGAGTTGCCACAGGAGCATGGAATTCGGTACACTTGGGCCAAGAATAGGGTCATATTTATCTTTGGTAGTTCTAAATAAATTTTTAAGAGTTTTATAGGGTTTAAAAATAGGTTTGATATTCTTTGTAGCTAGAATTTTTGAAATTTGGTGTATGGTGCCTTGAATGTAGGGAAGAGAGATGACAACTATTGGTGGGGAAGTGGAGGGATAATTTACAAGTTAGAATGGTGAGTGGATTGGAAAGATTTATTAATTTTAGAGGTAGAGTACCCATTGTCCATAAGGGCCTTAGTAAGGTGGGCTCTTTCTTTCTTGAAGAAATGGAGAGCAAAGATTCAATAGACTCGAGTGACCAAAGTCTTAAGAGCAACATATTTTTGGGCCAGGTGATGGTGATATTGAGCATGAATGTATCTATCAGTGTGAGTCCGTTTCCTATAAAATTGATGGGTAAGGGTGCCATTGGATTGATGAGAAACAAGAACATCTAAAAAGGGAAGATAATTTTATTTTTGGATTTCCATTGTAAATTGTATATGTGGTGAAATGCTATTAAGATGGTTAAAGAAAGATATTAAGGAGGGTTGGCCATGAGGCCAAACAACAAAGGTATCGTCAACAAAAGAGAGCCAACATTTAGGTTTAAGATCAAATCTATTTAAGGCTAAACCTTCAAAATGTTCCATAAAAATGTTCGCAACAACTGAGGATAAGGAGGACCCCATGGATGTACCTTTAGTTTGCTCATAGAAAATTCCTTTAAAAGTAAAGAAAGTTGAAGTAAGGAAGATTTCAATAAGGTTAAGAGTTTTAGGGTTAACTAGATTTGAGATAAGGTTAAGGGCTTCAAGAACCAGATTTTTGGTGAATAAGGAGATCACATCAAAAATAACCATGATGTATTTTCATCAAGGTGAAGATGCTAAGTTTTTTGAATAAAATCAGAGGAATCTTTAACAAAGGAGGGAGTTTTTCCCAAAAATGATTGAAGCTTATTGACAATAAATCGAGAAAGGGCACAAGTCAGAGCTCCTATAGCACTAACTATAGGTCTATGAGAGATGTCTCTTTCATGAATTTTAGATTTCCCATAGATACTGGGGGTTTGAGGGTTGTGAGGAATGAGACGTTTCTGGATGTTGGGGTCCAAGGATGAATATTTGATGGCCTTAGTTATTAAGTTGGTTATTGTATTGATTGAGTTCTTGGATATGGGTTTGTATGAAAAAGATGAAATAAGGTCATGAAATTTAGTTTCGTAGTTGAAAGTATTCATGACAACCATAGCATTTCCTTTATCACATTTTAAAATATTATATCAGGGTTATCATTTAGGTGATGAATGGATTGAAATTCATCTTTTGAAAGGTTTGGTTTAGGAGGTTTAGAAAGGAGAAGAACTCTACCACACTCCTGCCAAATTTCTTTAGCTTCACGTGTTGGAATATGATGTGTTATGGATTCAATAGAGTAGATAATATATTCCACTAAAGTTTTATGGGTAACAAGTGCAAAATTGAGGCCTGTTTCTAAGAGTTGGACGGAATATGGGTATAGATCCATTGAGGATAAATTTATGACAATAGAAGGATAAGGGACAGAATCTGGCGGGGGAGGGTTTGAAAGGGGTTTTACAGAGTTGGGGTCAAAGCTATTAATTGGAGAATTTTGGTTTGATAAATCATTAGAATAGAGTTAATGGTGTTATCACTAACCGGAAAAATAGAGTTTTCATTAGTGATATTATTTTTGTGGATAAATGAAATGATGAAGTTTTTGTTATTCATAGAAGACGATTCAAAATTATTATTGGAGATTAAAAGAGGATAATAATTGTTATCAAAACATAGTTTAGAGTTATTTTGGGTGATAAAAGATGAATTTGAATGATCATCAAATTTTTTAAGGGAATTAGAATTATTCACAGAAGAAAAATTAGGGTTTTCAAGAGAGTCCTTAAATGCTAGAGATGCGTATGATTGGTTGTTTGATGGCTTGGGTTTCATGCTAGGCGATTGATTTGAAGACTCAGTATTGGTTGTTGGAGTAATGTGAACTAGGTTTGAAGAAGAGATATGCCCAAGAGAAGGTGACCATATAGAGATTGGGGTAATGTTATGCGTTGGTGCTGAAACCATGGACTAAGAAGACGTGGATGTGGAGTGTGAGGGTGTAAACTTGGAGTGAGAATATGAAGAAGAGGATAAGGATGTGGATTGTGAGAAAGAGAGACCTGAGGAATATGAATACCCACACATGGAGTGTGAGGATTCAGGGGGGATCTTGGGGGATAAGGACCTAAAGGTGGATTGAGATAATAACATTTGTGAGGAGACATATGTAGATCTTGGTTGGGGCCATAAGGAGATGGAAAAATAATTTAGGGTGGTTAGGGGAGAAGAATGACCATGGATAAAGATTTCAGAGTTGCATTGATGAGAGTGTTGAGGCAGTGTAGTTTGCAACTTCTATACGAAGTTATTAAATTTTCTAATTTGTTTGGTATATGTTAATTCAAATAATTTGTGAGTTGAACTATACGACCTTCTTTCAATAATAGACCACAAATCAAAACCAATGATAGAGGAGAGTTTAAGATGAAACATGAAGGCCTTATGATATAAGCAGTTAAGATCTGACTTGGTGAAATGAATTCCTTCGTGAAGGATAACATTGGAGATATGCAATTTGAGGGTTTGAATTAGACAAGGGTTTTCTAATTATATGCTTGATTTTGGTGGCAGAAAATGGTTGTTGGATCCAAAGAAATGGTAATCATTTTACAAAGAAGTTGAAGGTTACAGATGTGGACAGGGTGATATTAACACTTAAAACTCGACAGGGAAAAATTGCACAATACCAACAATAGATAGTTGATTTCGTTTTTATTTTCATAAATATATATTTTTTCTCTCTGCAATTTCATTTTTGTCATTGTATGTAGTGGGTTTTGTTATAACACAATTTGTACTTGTCCAAAGCCAAATACAAGTAGGGGAAATTGGCATAACTACATGATAACCTATCACTGTCACCTTAATAGGAAATCACCATGGTTTAAGGACAAGTAAAGTTTATCCCAGAGGAGGCATCCCCTATAACCTAAAGGGATGAAAGCTAAGGTTATGATCAAGTTTATCCCCCTCTCATTGGTTACCAAGGTCACAAGATCAATCTCTGAGAAATTGAGGCAAACAAATAGCAATTTGTTTACATTCCTGAAACAAGAACAACATAACATATAAATGGCAATTTCAAGAACAAAAATGGTAGTAAAGCCTCAAAAGATGATAGACAATGCAAATATAAGCTAGCTGATATAAAATTGCAGCAATAGTAAAGTTTACAACAACAAATGATAATTTGTAACAACTGCAAGAGAAACACTTCATAAATGCTTGAAAAAATAGTAAAAACTTACCATTTATTATGTAGTTTGATTATCAATTGTCAAAAGAAAATTCTGGTTGGTTTAGCTAGCATTTAAAGTTAGTTATGCAACAAATCAAGGTTAGTTATTATTGTTGTAGTAGTGTTCTGCAACAATAGCCACAAAGTTAGTAATTTAGGCTAATTTAGGGTTAGATTTAGTTAGTAAAATCTTGATAGAAGAGAGTATTAAATTTGTTTAATCAATCCTTCACAAGAGCTATGAAGAAAACTAGTACCTTTAGGGATTATGGAGTCAATTATATCAACACAATAAACTTGGAGAAAAGAATGATAGTACTTTTTGAAGGACCAAGAGATGAATGCTAAAGGTGTTGGAACTTCAAGGCCTCAAGTATTCAAGTCTTTGAAGAATGATTTCACTAGAGCATAGCACTTTAAGGCTCTAGAGTAACCTCCTCTCCTTGAACCATTGAAATATTTTTATGCAGCAAGAACTAGAACAATGATTCTAAAGTGCTAACACTTTAAGGCTTTAGAAGCTTGTCTAGGCAAGATATTCTTTAGCAAAATTTGCAAACAAAGAGCAAGAAAGAAATAAATTATGTTTATTACTCCTAGGGTTTCAAGCATGCAATTTCATAATCTTCAACATGAACAAGTAAAATGAACCATAAACATTCAAAATAAAATGATAATTGCATATTTTACTTACTTCACCAAGAATAATCAAGCATCAAACCCTACATTGTAAGACATTTCACCAAAAATGATCCAGGAAGCATTGAAACCAAGTCTCCAAGAGGTGCGCCTCAAAATTTCAGCCAATAACCCCAAAAAGGGCGCAAATTTTAGACCTACTCCTTTTGTGAGGAGAGTTATGTTCAAAAATGAATTAGGCCAACCATATTTATATGAGAAATCCTAGCCTTATTATCCAAAAGTTGTGTCTTTTCACAAATCTGAGCCTACATCTCAGTTTTCTCATCAAAATTAAAAATAAATTCAATTTCTACAAAATGACCCTCAAAAGGGTGATGTCATGCTCTTCTAGGGTGACGTTGGGCATCCCATGTGGAATGTTTAGCAAGATAAGGTGATGCTTGGCCTCCAAAGGCCCTAGATCATTCCCACATGTACCAAAACACCCCATCAAGTTCTCCTCCATCAAAAACCCCAAGCCCTAGTGACGTCATGGGCTAGTAGGGTGATGTCCAAGCTTCCAAAGGCCAACGTCCAAGTGGAGAGGGATGGGAGTTGGTCTCCTAGACATGCTAGAGTGCCTCTATAGGCAACGACCCCTTTTCTTCACTATGAAACTAGTGGTCACAAGCCTGCCCCAGACGTGGGGTCTCTGCATATATCAATGGGCTCTAAAGCCCTCATGAAGGATCGGACAAGTCATCTCCTCATGAATACCTATCCATCGAGAAAAGTGCTACAAATACAAACATATACACCCTCCAAGGTTACATAAGTCCCAGGATCATGCCAAGTAAGTCACATCTAATAATCAAACCACCCAAACATGTGCATCAAACCCTCCTTTTCAAACAAAACAAATGCTCAAAGATGTTATACCATTTGTCAAATTTAGGTGTGGAAGGGTTGTCAAGGAATCCTATTGGGCCAGTCAATCCTAAAGTCAAGGGTTTTTTCTAGGAGAAACCCATATAAGTCATGTATGAGTGTGAGGTGGAGTGGGTAAGACCTTTGGGAATGGGTTTCATGACATACAAGGGTTCATATTGTCTCATTTATGGGTGCCTTTGTAGAGGGTGTGTTGTACCTTTGTTTTCAATGCATCCCTTTTCCAAACCCATTTATTTCCATTAATTAATTAAAGCCAACACAATTGGGTACTTCAATTGGTAACAGAGGACTTGAAGAAGTACCACAAGGTCACTTGAAGTTAGAGGTACACAGAGTGCCATAGGGGTAAATCCAAGGTTGTAATGCACTTGTGTAGATCCCTCAACAAGTGGGATGTATATATAATATGAAAATGTTTCTTGTAGCTCTTTGATTTTTTAGGAGAAACGTTTCATTGCTCTCAAGACCTCTTTGGGAGAGCATATAGAAGGTTATAATTTTGGATTTTATCTTTTTCCAGATACATTTCCTATGGGCCTTCAACCCCTTCTTCCCATGAAATGAGGTACAATCGCTTCTTGGGTTACTGCACCCAAAAATCCCAAAAGATGAGGAGATGAAAGGGAAGAAGCATGGAAAGTGACAAGTATGATTAGGAATGGACATTGACTCTTCAAGGAATGCCCAATAGCACCCCATCCCCAAGGGTGACCAACTTACTAGGATAAAATGATACCCACCAAGGTTAAATAAGGAAAAGAGTATAATTTCCAAGCAAACATTCTATAATCAAGAAATAATTCTTTGCAACATGTTAAAATGCTTCAATTATTAGGGTGACACTTACCACAATACCATAATTATTACCTCATGAAGAAAGACTTGTTTTCCTCTGGGGCCAGGCTGGTGTGATGGATGTTTCTCTGCTGTTGATGATGCATGATGGTGCATCAATGAATAGGAGAGGCCCTGCGGGCTATGCTAGTCAATCTGGCTCTCAATACTCCATGTCTGCTACATGTGGGCCTCAAGACATGATTTCCATAGCTACCCCTTGTGCAAGGGGGTAACAGGTTTCTCTATGTGTTTCAAAGTTCATTTTTCTATACTTTGTTTCCTGTTCTATTTTAAAAATTCATGTAAATTGCATGCATTTAGTGAGTGGGTTAGGTTTTGTATTTTGTGAAATGGGTTAGGGAATATTTTTAATTTTATGATATATAATATGTTACCTAAGGGCTAGAGTATTGATCCCTTCTGGTCCTCAAGGTCTTTGGTGATATTTCAATAGCATAACCCTACTTGTGATAATGGATGAATGGAGAAACCTTGAATTTTTTATTTATAGGAAAAATAGTGGTTAAAATCCCTTGACATGGTCTTCCAAATAGTGGTTAAATATGACAAAATCAATATTAACAATAAGAATTAGGGTTTAAGATGGTCCACATATAACTAACCTCCCATTATGCCAAGTTGGGTACATTAATTTTTGGGTATGTGTTTTATTATTTGCATGATTTACCAAACTTTTCGGTGATTTTTTTTCCTCTGCCAGGGGTGGTATTTTTCCTTTGGTGGTTTTGTTGCTCATGGTATTTCATCCCATGGTTTTCTAATTCCTGTTGAAGAATTAAGGTTGTAAAATAATTTGGGTCAATGGGTTAGGGTTTTTTTCGATGCTGTAGGATCCTATATATTTTATTGTAAACAATGAAGTTGAGAGAAGAATAGGAATTAGAGGTGCGGTTCTAAACAATTTGTTGGTTTTCCTGGTTTGGCTTTCTAGGGTAAATCTCTATGTATATGTGTGATTGGAATCGTTTTATTTTTTTTGTTAAGAATCAATGTGTGCATTGCATTACTGTAAATAGTTTAAAACTTACATTTGGTATCAGAGTAGTTATTGGATTTAAGGGGATGCCTTTGTGGCTAAGGGTTTGTTTTGAGTTTGTGATAAACCTTGTTACAATGGGATCTCTGTGGTATTGATTCTTGTGGTGAAAATAAATGGTGAGAAGTTTAAAAATAGAGATCGAAAAATTTAATGGGAAAATTTTTGAGCTATGCAAGCTCATGATGGAAGATCTGTTGGTAGACAAAGATCAATGGGTCACTACGGATCCACGTACTGCACCTACATTAATGTCAACATAAGAATAGGAAAAGAGCACAATCCGATTATATCTCTTAGATTCAGTATTACTGAATGTGTCACGGGAAGCTACAACGAAGAAATTATGGAATAAGTTTTGGGCTTTGTATCAATCTAAGTCCTTGGTAAACAAAATTTTCTTGTGGAAGAAGTTGTACAACCTGAGGATGAAAGATGGAGACTTGTTGACAGAACATCTGAATGCCTTCAATATCGTGGTAAGTCGATTATTGTCTATTGATATTAGTATTTCTAATGAAGATAAGTGTATCAATTTATTGTTCTCTTTACTAGAAATTTATTAAATTAATTTATGTTGCACATGTAGTGAGTGTTGATATAAAATAATATGAGCACTCTTCTCTATGGAGGCGTGGCCCACTCCAATATAATATAGTGTTGTAGGTAGTTTTCTTTAATTTATTGTAGAGTAATTTAATTCTGCAAGTAGTCATTCATGAAGGATTTATTCAATTGTTTTCGTAATTAATTCCTTGTTGTTAGCCTCTTACTCATACACAATCATCAAGTCCTAGTATACGACCTTTATGTATTTCACATACTAGGATATAGTTGTTATCCTAAGTGTGTTTCTAGAGTCCTACTTTGCCTCCTCCTACCTTATTGCTCGAGGAGGTGTATTTTTGAGAGAAATTGAGGTGGTTTCATTATTGTATTATATAATTGTATCATTACAATTAATACAATGTTGTGAATATGGCTTAAGTCCTTTTCCGCCAAACTTCTTGTCCTGATTTTGTATGCTCAATTTCTTCAATTGGTATCAGAGCACCTTTGGTCTTCTAGGTGTGGTAGTCATCCCCTGATAGTGATTTATGGAATGCCATTAAAGAGTCAATGATGAAGTTCAAGGATAAGAATCACTTAAGTTGATTGAAGCACATATGCATATTCATACACGAGAAATTTTGGTTTTGAAGATGATTTTCATATTGGTCTCTTGCCAATGCCATTGTTGTTCCCCTCTCTTTGGTCTGCTTGATTTTATGCAAGAATATATTCATTCATATCTACACCAAAATCGAGAGAAGGTGCAGTCACAACACATCAAACGACCTGCGCTCAGTGTGTTGAGTACGGGGAGCAGTCAGAGAAGATGGGAATCAAAGAGCGTTATATCAAGATCCTCATCCTCCATTGATTTAATTCCAGCAAGATCACCCACAGATCACCTCCAAAATTTGAATGAGACATATTTTTTGCCTTTGCGGTTTTCTCATATTGCATTATGTTCATCGCTTTTTTTTTCCATGTACCAGACCAACCTCTTTTCTCTATTTTGATGTTGAATATTCACATTTGATCAGTTTCTATAAATTCTACTTCTGGTTGGGGTTTCCCGATTCATCAATTTCTGTAAATTCTTATTTGAGTGGCCTTTATTACAAGATAAACAAATAAAAGGCTTTCCTACTCGAAGGATTATGCGTAGTTTAAATGTTCGATTTTTTGGTGTTTTTATGGGCATATTTTTCGATCAATTTTGTCTGAAATCCGACTAGAAATTGTTGGAAATCTATAATTGAGTGATTGCATCTGTATAATTTGAGTGCCTTGAGGGTTATTAAGGGTGATGAATTCATTTATGCATTCAAAAATACATTTTAAACAACAGGAAATGGTCATTTCACCAAAATCAGTTTCATCGAATTCTAGTGAAAAACATTCCAGTGAAAAAATTCCGGTGAAAAAGTTCAAAAGATAAAATGTTTAAACAAATTCGAAGGATTATAATTGTGTGTGTGTCTAATTTTGTTTTGTGTGTTATATCTCTAATATGTATCTATTGGAAAATTTGATCAAACCTAGATCTCTCTGATGTCACCGAGAAGATCATTGCTGAGTATATATGGGTTGGAGGCTCTGACATCGATATCCACAACAAGGGCAGGGCCTTATAGATCCAAAACAAGGGCAGAGCCTTACAATCTGAGGAAATACTAAATTCATGTCACTCATGCTCCCCATGTGACCATCGCTCCCCCTAGAACCATTCCTCTGTGCTCTGCATCTGATAAATCTCTCCCCCTTTGTCATCAATTGCAAAAGTATATTTCCATCCAGGGTTGCTCCCCCTAACTGAACTGTCCTTGGGGATACTCCCCCTGACTGAACTCTTCATGAAACTGATCTCCCAACCTGAAATTTCCTCTCTATGGTGCTTCCTCATGTAAATATAAGACATATAAGATAAGCATTCAAAATCATTCTATTTGGAATAGAAATTACTCCGAGTCTCTGGTGAAGATACTCAAAGGCTTCCCGTGGAAGCGGTTTTGTAAAGATGTTTGTGCTATAGCGGGAAAACCCCTCTACGAACTACACCAGGGTTCTAAAATGTAGGTAGAGATAACCATCTAAAGTCTCCTACTTTTTATCAACTGTCCCAACATTACCCCACAATCATACATAAAAGACAAAATATAGGAATCTGGTAGGCATACCTTAAACTTTGTGTCCAGTGTCGATCCCTTTACGCTTAGTTGTTTCTTGACTGCAAATCTCCTCCCAAGGTTGACCTGCATTCACCAAAAGAAAAACAAGAAACTACAAACATGCATTCTACATATGGATTAGTGGGTTAGACGTCATAAATAAGAAATATAAACAAATCATAGAAATTTAAGACATCATTTGGCGGGACGGAAAAAGTACTTCTTTATATTAATCTTACGAAAGTCACTTACAACATAAGAATAACATTGCTCCTCAAACTTGGTCTTGGGATCCTCTTCACAATGCACCAACTACTCAAACTCACAATATGGTTGCCGAATATTGAGGCAAAGGGGGAATATGGAAATGGGCAGAGTTTTTATGCTCTCGTGCTTCTCTTTGAAATAGGATCCAAACCCCTTCTTTTATAGGTCAAAGGAGATGATAACAGTTGGGGTCACTAGCTATGGGCAGTCAAAAGGTTAAGTAATGGCCCAGAAACCAGAATCCTATGCAATTTTTAATTTTTTGCGACATTCTATGAGTGTACACGGGTTGTAGTGGTGCAACAAGCATGTGTACGCGAGCAGTAGTGGTGCAGGGTGCGTATACCTTCAAAACAATAATTTTTAGAAGAGCTTGTTCAATGATGGCTTGGCAAAGATAGCAAGTAAGATGGCCTGATGCTAGTTATGCATGTCTAGTGCAATTTAGGGTTATAACAGATGCCCCCTAATGTGTGAAGTCATAAGAGCATCTGATGGCCGAAATACATTACAAATCTTCACCAATGTACGAAGCGAGTGAGCCCTGGGACCAGAGTTCAGGAGGTGCCTTATGAAAAATAACAATTTTTCTCACTGAGGTAGGCACACCCATGGTAGAGATAAAATAAAATCATGGCTGCCAATCAAATACACTGCAGATCCATATCATATAAATATATAAAGTGTAGCCGCGAAAAGTACACAGTGGATCTACATCTCAAAATCAAAAGATATACATGTATAGTATCCATATTCAAGAAGCCAAAGACGCCTGATGGTAGGAGATGAGGTCTTTAGAGCTCGAGCAACAACTTCAAAATCTTCAAACTTGGGTAGGAGTGTAATATCAGTTTACGACTTCACTACCCAGAGGTCTTTGACGACTTGTCGGGAACAGACAAGAGGATATCGATGATCAGTGCAAATAACTTCATTGATTTTGAACAAGGACTTGATTGGTATTTTGAGGTGGCCGGGCATGAGGACAAAAGACAAACTTGTATAAAGGACAACTCAAGTTTAGTAAAAATTCTCTTGGATGAAAGCACGAAAAAATATGTGACTCAAGCAGAATTGCATTGACACAAGTTCACAATGCAGGAGGCAGCGCAGACTTTCTATATGTTTGGAAGGACAACCAAACGGAGGATAATAGAGGTCTATGTAGCAAGAATAACTTCCTAAGGTCATATTGAACCCTAGATATTGACAAACAAATGGAAGGATGTGCTTGGTCCAAGGGCGACTCATTGTGTTGATAACATAAATAAAATAATTTTCCCTTCCTCTTTTTGGGGTATATTTGATTTTTTTGTCTTTTTCAATAATTTGGGAAGATTGAAAAAGAATAAAAGAATGCTACATTACAAAGGAGGAATTAGTGTCTCAGATATACTAGTTCCAAGTGCAAGGAACACACTAATGCTTAGAGTAAGGAGACATATGCAAGAAAAAGGACACTCGGGAAAATTCCTCCAGGGGTCTATGTGTCAAGACGCAAAGGCAAAGTGCTACAAGGATTGCATTATAAGGCATTCTTCAGATGGTTCAGTTGAGAGAAACATGGAGCAAAAATTAGGCCAAAGATGCAGGAATGCAAATGCGATTAATAAGACACAATGATAATGCACTTCGATGTAATTTTAATGAGCCCAGAGAAGGTAATCTCGACTGTTTTTCATTTTTAGGGAGTCTGAAAAAGCGTAAAATGAGACTCCACTGGGGTACCTTTTTTGAAGGTAGTCTAGTCGTTTAGAAAAAGGGGTAAACTAGCACCAAAAATACGTCTATTCAAAACCATTTTAAAGAGTGTGACAAAGACAAGATCACTCGACAATCTTTTCATTTTTAATGAGTCTGAAAAGAGCTTAACTATGGACTCCGTAAGGGATGTTCTTCTGGACCAATTTAACAAGTGTGAAGAAACAAGGTCACTCAACCATCTTTTCAATTTTAGGGAGTCTGAAAAGAGCTTAACTATGGAATCCATGAGGGTTCCTTTTTCATAAATGTAGTCCCTCAGGCCCAAAAAATGGTTAAATCTATACCTGAGAATACTTTTCTAGAGAACAGAGGTTCCTAGAGTATACCTTTGTTTGTACTTTTGACCATCCAGACCGAAAAAGGGGTAAACTACAGTCGGCCAGACATGCCTTCAAATTTCAGTTTAGCGAGCGTGAAGGGCAACAAGATCGCTCGACAATATTTTCATGTTTAGAGGGTCTAAAAAGGGCTTAAAAGAAGATCCGTAATTATTTGGGAGTCCCGAGGGTGAGCTCAAGAGTGATGATGAATAATGCAAATGAGGCTCAAACTCGTAATCAAGATAAAACTAACAAGGACTCTCGAGCCTATAGTCATTAACGACGGCATGGACGCCAAAATGCAACCAAGATCTACCTAGGGCATCCATGAAGGGGTAGGCTCTACCACTAAATTACGACACTTCTAAAGTAGCAATGATGGTTCTGTGTCACAATTTGGTGGGGTTGATCCTATGGCAAAGAGAAAAAGACAACCCAATGCAGAAAGTGGAGGTGGAATCCTAACTTAGATGCAACAAGTTGAAAAAATGACTTTTTACCAAAAGACCTTTAAAATGACCCAACTCTCCAAAAATTTTCCCAATACCCAAAGTGACACTTATCGTAATATTACATAAGAAACTCATGAACCATACTAAATGATTTTTAAATTAGAAAAAACGACAAAAAGGGTCAAAAAAATGACAAAAGGGCCAAAAAAGTCTATAAATAGAATCTTGCCAGCTCATTATCACTATTACAAATTGAGAATTGACCAAAAGTCAAAAAACACCCCTTTGTCAAAAGAGTTGATTCCGGGAGCTTCAGTGGTTGAAACGAACTTCTGCTTGGACCAAGTAAGTACATAATAGCCCCTCCTGCATTTCAATTCTTCCTTTGTTCATTTTTTTTTTTTTTGGGGGGGGGTTCTGACCTTTAAAAAGGTCGGCCCTATGTATACATGGGATTTCCTATGATAGCTAGCATATGCCCGCGTGCATAGAAAAAAATGCATGTGGGAATATGTGACTGTGTATATTACAGCCCATGTATACCCTCCAACATGTGGAAAAAAATAAAAGATGCAAGAGTTAATCCCCCATGAACTTGTCAATTGTAGGATGTATGTTCATTGGAGAGAGAGAGAACATGAGGACATTGATTTTTTGGTCAGAGAGGACCCTGATGCTACCGCTGCATTGGCTCAATATGGTTTGTTGAAATTTTCCAGTGTCCATTCATGTGAGCACAACCCAGGCTACTGAACGCCTTGGTAGATTACTGGCATCCTGACGCAGAGGCATTCATGCTTGAGGGAAAGTCGTTGACTCCAACGACTGAAGATATCTATTTTCTGAGTGGCCTCTCAAGGAGAGGGGAACCAGTCAACTTTTGCACTTCCCCCCCCAGGCCTCACAACATAGCAGAGTTGATTGGACTCCATTGCGAAGATGGCATAGACAAAGTGGGCACTCAGGTGTCGATAAACAAGATTTCTAACCTACCACTGAAAGTGATAGTTGTACTCATTGGGCGGATCACTGGATCCACAGCTTTACATCAGGCTTCCTGGGCACACATGCATTGTGCGGTTCAATGCTTAAATGCACAAATTTTCAACTAGAGCACCACCTTAATAGATTGCATGAAGAGGCAGATAACAAAGTGTCATATGCGGAGACATAGAAACTTTGGGTTTGGGACTGTTTTGTGTTCCTTTTTCTTTGAGAGGGTACCTAGTCTCAGTCCTAGAGAGACGATGTGAGGGCACGAGGCCTCTCTCCCAGCGCTATGTAGGTGGGTGACACTATTGCAATGATAGAGGGGAGGGAGGACTATTGAGGCCTTTGATGACAAGTTTTTTTCCTAGTGGGCATGACAGATTCCAGCCATAGAGGACTACCCCTATGCCGGGATCAACTATTATATAGATCCTGACATGCCTGTA
>JASDQU010503959.1:129050-140647 GCA_032191745.1 Picea mariana
CTGGACCATGGAATCATAGGACATGTGGCAAGCGATTGAAATTTCGCTGACTTGGGGTCAACGGAGCATAGTGTTGAAAATCATGAAATGCGAAATCACGAAAGTGCTTTATGCATAAGCGCGTGGTCATAGCCATTGATCACATCGATGGAAGATGGAGGTAGAAGCAATAGGTGCTAAGCTTGGCCATAGAAATGCTGAAATGAATGCAAGATCTCATGAAGCCAATCCAATGGTGCAGGTGAATTTGAACAAAGATTGGAGGGTTACTATTCTCTCTCATAGTTAACTCCTCAGTTACGAATGTGTTAGCGAAACGGAATCATGATTGCCAATCAGTTGGCATTTCAGTTGCTTGGACAACTGTCTTTCTTTTGCCTAAGGAAATGCGAAGTGGAACCGTTGTGGGTGTGTGTATAAAAGAAAATGAGACAGACTGTGTATTTCTTTTTTTTAGTTGTTCTGTATGAAAAATGAATGAAATTGTAAGAAAGGGAAAATCATAGAATGTGCTGTGTGAGATTGAGAATATGCACAGTGTCAGATGAAACTCAGAGAAGAGTAACAGATGATGAAGAAAAGTTGAAGCATAGAAGAATAACAGAACAAGTTGAAGCAGAGAAGTATGACAGAACAAGTTGATGAAGAGCAGACCTGCTAAACAAGCAAAGGAAGAGAAGAATTGCAGAACAGTTAGAATAAGACCAGATTTACAGAACAAAGAAAGATTGGTAAGAATTGATTTATCTGCATAATTGATTGTCTATTTATTCATTCATAGTCTAGGGAGGTTGGGAGGTGCTCGGGAGGACTGTTGTCCTCAGAGGTTCAAGTGAGAGCTTGAACACAGGAAGTTGTAGGTTCCATTTGGTTGTAGCCAGAGAAACCAGGGTGGCAGGGTGGTGCAAGAGAGAACAAGTGTTCTCTTTTATACAGGTTGGAGCTTGTGTAATTGGAAGTTGGTGCTTCCATCCA
Source organism: Picea mariana (assembly GCA_032191745.1). Lineage (NCBI taxonomy): Eukaryota > Viridiplantae > Streptophyta > Pinopsida > Pinales > Pinaceae > Picea > Picea mariana. The sequence goes on from JASDQU010503959.1 coordinate 130,026, forward strand.
GTTGGTGCTGGAACATTAAGGGAGTTGGTGCTTCCTTCTAGTGGGTGCTAGAGAAACTAGAGAGTTGGTTCTCTCAAACAAGTTGCATCTTGTAAAACAGAGGTAGCAACCTCACATTGAGTTGGTGCTCAATTATAGATGATGTACAGAACTTAAAAGACTGCCTATCATTTCGAAGAAGAAGAGGTTTTCTCCCTTTATGGGTTTCCTCGTGAAAATCTGTCTCTGTGTATACCTTATGTGTGACTGATGCTCTTTACTTTTACTGTCCATATGTTGTATATTGTTGATGATCACTTGAAGAAAGATTAATAATGTTTTAGTAGACTTATATTGTTTAAGCTCAATAACCACTGATTCACCCCCCCCTCTCAGTTGTTTTAGTAATTTCAATAGATAGATTTGATGTTGCTTTGTGCCTAATAATGTGAAGGAATGCTAGATCTGACCTATATGAATATGCTCAGTGCTTAAATCTGCTAGATATGATCTGCTTCTTTATGCTAAGTACTACTAGATGCTAGATCTGGTTGAATGCTGCGATGCTCTGTAATTAGGGTTTTACTGCGCTGTAACTAAGAACTGGATATTGACGAATGTTAACTATTAAGTGCTCTGTTAAGTGTTAGAATCACAGATCTGTGTCCCAGCTAAGGTTGCAGACATTGGAGTCCTACAACCACCCCTGCCTCTACCTCGAGTGAGACTTCATCTACTTCACAGGTGTTACCGAAAGGGTCAGTAGTTAGGGATTTGATGGTGTGCTCTTGAGCGTTTAACCCTGGGTCGACCCCTGTGCCAAAAAATGGTTCCGTTGCCGGGGCATGAAACTGTTATTGCTGGGAACTGAGAAAGAACAAGCTTTGTGCAAATATCTGACCTGAAACTGTGATTGCTGAGAACTGAGGAAGAAAAATCTCTGTGCGTAGATCTACTGCTTTAGTGTGTAGTACTCTACTTGATTTGCGAAGCTTTGTGCTAAGAAAAAAAGTTAGATCTGAAGAAAAGAGGTAATATTTTAAATCTTTGTGCTCTGCTATAAGTAAGATAAGCGGAAATTTTTTGTTTCTAAAGTATGGATCTAGGTATATTTGATAAATTTTTTCCTAGCTTGAAAAGTAGGGCACTGCTAGATGAAAGAAGAGTTGATATAAGTAGATCTGATAAGAATAGTGAAAGATATGTTATTCCTATGCATAGAAAGAATTGTTGGACTAATAAATGGATGTAGGATCCTAGAAAGAATTTTTTGCAAGTTAGCTACTATGATCCTAGTGCATAGTACATAAAAGGCTGGGGATCATTTAAAAGAAAGAGAGGATTAACTCTTTGTTACATTTATAGAAGACCGGGACATCTTGCTAAGGATTGCCATGGTAGAAAACCTAGTTGTCTTTGTTGTAAGGCTATCAACCATGAAGTTTTGGATTGCCCTAGAATGATTGCTAAGATTGAAAGGATGAATATGGAAGAAGAAAACCCTGAGAAAGACCAAGAAACTACGATTATGACAGAACCCCAGAAAGAATTAGACACTGTATTACTAAATATGAAAGAAACCCTGAATCACCACAAAGATACTAGTCTATCTGAGATACTAAAAGAGAAAGAACAAATAGAAGTAAGAATAGGAGACTTCGACATTGACTGTGTCCTAGATGAGGAAACACAAGTGAATATCATGACAAAAAACACTTGGGAAATCCTAGAAAATCTTGCTATGGTTCCTTCATTGACTTGCTCAGGTATCTATGATTGCCCATGGAACAATGACCAAAGAATAATTTGAGGTTATTAAGTTTGTTGAGAGAAACACCCCATTTCCAGTGTTGTTAGGCAAGACCTGGATTGAGAAAGACCAGATCTAAAGGAATGAAGAAGAGGAAGCCCTAGAATAGAAAAGGAAAGACCTAAGAGACTTCATGGCTAGGAGAATAGCACACTTATTGAAAGAACAGGAAGACCAGTCGAGGGTACTAAGGACTAGAGAATTGGATATCGAAGTGGAAGGAACATAGGAAGACTTGGAACATCTGTCTGTATAAGAAAGTAGAGCACCTACCCCCAAAACAAAAGAAATAATATGCTCGAACCCTAGGAAGGATCATCAACAACACAAAGTGACTATGCCAAGAGAAGAGAAGAATCAGAATGGAAAGAGGAATACTGAGACAAAGCTCACTGGGAAAAAGTCTAGAAAGCTTAGTAAGAAGAGAGCCAAGCTTGAAAAGTTATAGAAGGTTCTAGAGGGAACTTCGCAGAGGGAAAATTTGCAAGATTGGAACTTCACCGGAATATCGATACAACGCACATTGGCACTTCTCCAAGGCAGATAAATATGACCGTTGGAAGGACTATGACCGTTAGATTAATGCCCCTGAACAGTTAGAATAATAGTTATGACCAACAAGCTCACCACTAGACCATTGGGACCACGCCGTAACGGTTAGAACTGCATTAATGGAGGCTTCTCAACCATTGGAGAGATCCGTTACCTCGCTATCTACTTATTCCATCGACTATTGCACCGAGAACTCTTTTTCCATTTGTGATTATCGAAGCCCACAGAGAATTCATTGCTATCACATTGTGCATACCAAGACTTCACTCCCTCGTGCTGTCACATTGAGTATTTGACCTAGACTCGAGTTATTCGATCGCGAGTGTGCATGTCAGATGAGTTCATCGTAGTCGAAAATTCTATCATAGAGGTCCTCATTGATATAATGGATGAGAAGGTAGCTTCCATAGGTGCTCAAGCCTCATCGACGAGAGGATTGCAAGCCTCCCCGTCGAATGCTCGTGGATCCAGACCATCCCGAGTCATGACTGAGAAAAGAACCAAGCATCGAGATGACTTGGAAAATGCAAAGTTAATTGCATCTATCCTGCCCGAATACATTCCACCTCTGGCCGGTGTAGTGAGTTGAGACAGTGTCCTGAGAGACTTTGACTACACAGTCATCACTACGTACCTCTCGAAGGGGATATGCACTATCAGAAGGTAGCTAGACAAGATCATGACCCTAAAATTTAGTGATTACAATATAGGTGACTGTAAGAGATACATTATGCTTGTGCCTCACAAGTATCTAACCAGAATGAAGGGGAAGAATTCAACAATCATCCCACAACCATGGACTATGAACATTGCGTAGTCCACCTTGTTAAATGTGTTGAAGATACCACATTTTGGAAGGCACCAGGAGGTTAACGCATGTGTTAAGCTGCTACTGTCATACTTCCATGGTGGGTATCTGTGTCTAGATAGATGAATCACTATCGATCATACATTGATCCATCGAATCACCAGATTGAGCATGCAGGGACCATACCCACATGATTTTTACCCAGGAAAAATTGCAGACCGTGCCCTGGCACAGAAGATCAAGGATACCTATGGTGATGTGAAGAAGGGGACACGAGGATATAAGGTATCCTCTATCTAGGATGGCACAGTGCACCTTGCATGCCATCTCATTGCGGGAAAGATAGTAAGAAAGAACAGACCCATGCAAGTCACAGGGTTTGTCATTGACCTTGCAGGCAAGTGCGTGGAAGGTCTACAGATGAATTGGGTGAAGTACCTGGTAAACCAATTAGAAGTTGACTGTCGCGAAGCTCAGGATCAGGGCTATGAGTTTCACTTTAGCTGGCTCCTGATCCTCATCGTGTTTAATGCATGGGAGATGCCGGAAGGTGCGACCTTCCTAGACATCAAACCATTTGAACCACTGGCTGCGAAGTTCACCTTGCTCTGGTACTCGAGCAATATGGGAAGACAATGGAAATTGAACACAGTATTTCACACATACTATTTACAACTGAAGAGGGATATTGAGTCCTTTCCGTGGATGACACCCAACACCCTAGATAGGTTCATACCTATCATGAATTTCTGTGCAGATCGACACTTCATCTACATCACGACGCACACTAATGAAATCCAGGAAGAACTTCAATATTATTATAATCTCACAGAGGAGGACATTGAAGAGATAATTAAGGACTGGCTCGTGGAACTCCTCATACCAGTAGATCAGTCAGAACTGTCCGATCTCAACCTGATCAAAAATCTAGTGGTTACTCATGAAGAGTACGATGCACCTAGCAGCAGCAAGAGAAAGAAGAAGGAAGAGGTACAGTAGTTGGATAGTACATTCGAAGAGACTATCCCCGAGTCAATAGGAAAAGGAGGTGATGACGAAGTGGAAAAAAAAGAAGGAAAAGATTAGCAGGATCAAGGCGAAGTAACACCACCTAGAAATCCTATTGATGAATCTGAAACCACCAAGAAGAGAAAGGCCTCCCCACAGAAACCCTCCTCCAGAAAGAAGAGCCACACAAATAGACCAAAGATGCGGAGTGTGCTCACTTTCGATGACCTCGACCTCATCACCACAGTTGTTGCAGATGCCTTGTAGGACATCTTACATAAGCATGAAGCCAAACAAGAGGAAATGTATGATAGAATAGATATTGAACTCAGAGGGGTACAACGATCCCTTCAGTCTAGTCACGCAGTCTCCACTGCACCTCTGCCATCGAGAGAACCAGAGATGGGAGATGAGCCAAACCAACTCCACCGACTAGTGGATGCAACCGAAGCTCACCTTTGGAGAGCACAAGAAGAAACAGAGCAGGCCACCCAGGCCTTGAAGCAAGTGCAAGGAGTAATCATAGAACAACACCGAGTTGCGGAGCAGGAGAAGATTGCTCTCCAGGCAAAGTTTAACGAAGAGAAAGCACAAATGCAACAAGGAAAAGAACATTTTCTCGTGGAGCAACTTGAAGTAAAATAAGTAGTCAACAGAGCATTCCTCTCTGTGACAGGCTTAGAGCCACAGGCAGAAGACTGAGTCACACATCAAGTAGAGAAAATCGTGGAAGCTATCCAACAACTACAACAAAGAATAAAAGACTTAGAGCTCTGTATAGTGCCTGACACTCCGCAGGATGTAAGGGACCAAAGAGAAACAACTGCCCAGAGTGCAATTGAGAGAATAAAGGCCCTTGCCATGGAATGCAAGCAACTGAGTGATTACAATGCCCAAACATATGAGAAACTCACTGAGGACCCTAAATTGAAGCAACTAGAGTCACAACTCCAAGAGGTGAAGTATCAAGCATAAAAAATACAGGCGCAGTTAAATCCCCTGTCAGCTGTGGAGAGAATGAAGCGATCCCAGGAGAAGCGCACTGCCCAGTAGTAAGTCCATACTATCTAGAGCAGAGTCATGGAAGTGACTCAGAGGCTCCAACCTACACAGGAAAAGGCTTGCCAATTGTTCACAAAGATCGAAGGCCAAGGAGCAGAACTAGAGCAGGTCGTCACTGCAGCTGAACAACATCTAGAGGGACCCGTCAATAAAGAAGTCATCCAAGAGTTCACTGAACATGAGGTCGTGGCACAACAACAAGTCAAAGCAACTCGAGCCAAACTCGAGGCTTTTGAAGCAAAACTAATCAGATCAGAGTGACTCAAGATGAGTTATAGGTGATTTTTGGGGGCCTGTTGGCCCTTGACCAAGTTTTGAGGACTCTTAGTCATGTTTGACCTATTTGTGGGACTTCGATAGACTATCGAAGGTGGAGCGCAAGTCAAAGCGAAGATCGTGGGATCTCGGCCCCTTTTTAGGGATTTTTGGGTTTTGGGATAATGTAATGGGTATGGGAATGTTGGCCCATGGGTTTACCCATTCTTAGGCCTATTTTGTAATGTATAAATAGAAGGCTAGGCAATGTGATAAGTAGAAGTTCAATCTATGTGATTGGAGATGAATAGCTAAGTTCTAGTTGTAAAGGCTCTGTGCAGACAATGTAAGACTTGTAGAGTTAAGTGTAAGTAATTGTAAGAAGGCTTTGTGCTGTAATCTGACTCGGGGAAGGAGGATCTAGCGAAGTGTCCTATGCAGAGTAGGATTTTGATGCTTTGTGCCTATAAGAAGATTGAAAGAAGCTATTAAAGAAGACAAAGAGTTGGTGGACGTAGCCCCAGGGTGGGGGTGAACCACGTACATGCTATGTTTCTCTGCTTTGTGTAATGTATTAATGTGTCTATGTGCTTACCTGCTTAGTTCTTTGATATAGATGAAAGATATATAGATATGATGTTGCTTTGTGCCTAATAATGTGAAGGAATGCTATATCTGACCTATATGAATATGCTCAGTGCTTAAATATGATAGATTTGATCTGTTTCTTTATGCTAAGTACTACTAGATGCTATATCTGGTTGAATGTTGCGATGCTCTGTAATTAGGGTTTTACCGTGTTGTAACTAAGAACTGGATATTGATGAATGTTAACTATTAAGTGCTCTGTTAAGTGTTAGAATCACAGATCTGTGTCCCATATAAGGTTGTAGACACTGGAGTCCTGCAACCACCCTTGCATCTACCTCGGGTGAGACTTCATCTTCTTCACAGGTGTTTCTGAAAGGGCCGGTAGTTAGGGCTTTGTTGGTGCGCTCTTGAGCGTTGAACCCTGGGTCTGCCCCTGTGCCAATAGGGCTCATCATACTCAACCTGTATATCTATTAGAGTTTTTTTCATCCATATAACCTGTGTACAACATGTTGTTGCTGCAATATATTCTTCTTCGACTGTACATAAGGATATTGATGATTGTTTTTTTCTTATCCATGATACTAAACTCTCACCCAAGTAGAACGCTGCTCCACTGGTACTTCGTTGTTCATCAATGCAACTTGCCCAATCTGCATCTGTGTAGGCAATAAGTGATAGATCCTTTCCTTTTGGATACCATAATCCAAACTCTTCTATTCCTTTGAGATATCTGAAAATCCTCTTCACTTCTAATACATGTGATTCCTTTGGTGCTTCTTGAAATTGTGCCACCTGTCCAAGTGCTTGCATTACATCTGGTCTAGATGTTGTCGCATATAGTAAGATACCAATCATTGACCTATATTTCCTTTGGTTTGTAGACTTTGAATCATCATATTTTCTCAACTTGTAACTAGTTTGCATAGGAGTGGTAACTAGTTTGAATCGTCCATTCCGAACCTCTTTAACATTTCTCTGATATACTTAGTTTGAGAAATACAAATTCCTTTGTTGCTTTGACGTATCTGAAGACCCAGACAGAAGGATAGTTCTCCGAGTAATGACATTTCAAGTTCATTATGCATATCCTTTGCAAATTTCTGGCTTAGCCTGTCATCATTGCTTCCAAAAATAATATCATCAACATAAACTTCAATTAATAAAATATTATCTTGAGTTACCTTAATGCAGAGGTTGTTCTCTGCACTTCCTTTTCTGAACCCTGCCTGTTGTAGATATTTATCCAGCCTAGAGTACCATGCTCTAGGATCCTATTTTAGACCATACAAGGCCTTCTTCAATTTACACACATAATCTACGTTCTCTGACAACTCAAATCCTTCTGGTTGTTCAATGTAGACTTCTTCTTCAAGTTCCCCNACTTTAATATTCTTGGAGCATGCATAAGCTAGGAGAAATCAGATTGCTTCCATTCTGGTAACTGGTGAAAATGTCTCTTCAAAGTCGATTCCTTCAACCTGTGCATATCCTTTACATACCAATCTAGCTTTGTTCCTTGTAACCTATCCATATTCATTCAATTTATTCCTGAATACACACTTTGTCCTAATCACATTCTTATTCTTTGGTCTTGGAACCAATTCCCAAGTGTCATTCTTCTCTATTTGATCCAATTCTTCATCCATGGCCTTATTCTAGAATTCCTCCTTGCTGGCCTCTTCAAAACTGTTTGGTTCAATCATAGATAAGAGTGCTAGGTGCATTTGTTCTGGTGAATGTATTCTTCTTCTAGTCTCAACTTCTACATCCTTGTTTCCGATAATCTGATCTGAAGAATGATTCTTTTGTACTTGTTTTCTAGGTGTCTTTGGAGGAAATTTCTAAACTTGCTCTTCTACTTCTGTCTGATCTTATTTATTGTCCTCTTCTACTTCTTCTTCATCTTTTGCTTATTCTTTGTAAATTTGTTCCACTGATTCATTTTCTTCTTCCTTTGTTTCTCATCCACCCATTTCATCAATTGTTACATTGATGCTTTCCACAACTTTGTTCAATCTCAGATTGTAACACTTGTATGATTTCCTTGTACTTGAGTAACCAAAAAGTACTTCTTTGTCCACACGAGAGTCAAACTTTCTCATTCTACCATCTTCTCTTTTGATGTAGCATTTGTTTCCAAATATTCTGAAGTGCTTCACATTTGTTGGTCTTCCTTTCCATAGCTCGTAGGGAGTTTTGTCATTGTTGTTTTTGAGAATTACTCTATTTTGAATGTGAACTATTGTATGCACTGCATGTGTCCAAAAAATATATGTCAATTTGGAATCCATTAGCATTGTTCAATCCATTTCCTGTGTAATTATCAGCCATTATGATAATTTTCCTTTGTCTCTGAACCACTCTCTGAACCAATCTATGACTCCATGCTCTCTTCCACTGTCATATATGTGTCCAAAACTGCCAAGTGTTCTTATGAATCCATATTTGTCCATACTGTCCAAGACTCTACTAAACAACTGTCCATAATGCTGACCCATTTATCACTATACTATCATGAAGTTTTCACTACTACAACTGTACTTCTGCTAACTTATTGCTATGGATTTGTCTACTCAAACTCTGCAAACTGCTCGAAGGATGGTTCTTTGGTCTATCAGAGCTATCACATAGAATCCCCCTGTCTAATATTTATATTACCTGGGAGTCTCTAAGTCGGATGGATCAGAATAATTCCTGCTCTGATGTGTGTTCATCATCATCTTCATTGGTAGATTCATCATCTCTTTGAGCTCTAACTTCTTTCTTTCTGTCCGTGGATTCATCTTTCACTACAATTCCTGCAAGTACAATCTATTGAACATGTTCTTTATTTACCTGTCCTTTTCTTTCCGTTATTTTCAAAACATTTCTGTATATGACGTCTTTCTTTTTCTCTGTAGAATTTTCTTCATCTCGTTTTATTGCCAATCTTGCGATCTCTGGGACCTAGTCTTTGTTCACTTGTTCTTTGTGTTTTCTTATCCATACTTTCTTATATCTCATATCAGTGTTGTCTTTCATGAAAGTATCGATCATGCTTCTACAATCACTAGCTATGTGTCCATAGTTATGAAATTTGTAACACTGAATGTTGCATGTGGCCACATAGGCATTTCTTGCTTGAACATTTTTTTATAATCTCTGAAATCTACAACCTTATGTCCAAAATTAGTACAATAAAAACAATAACCATAAAAGAAATTTTCATACCTGGGAGTGAATGATCTTCTTTGTAGTGTAGTCATTCTGAATTTCTACCTTGAATGATCATGATCATGATTGAAGCTTCTTTGTGGCTTGAACATGGATGGTCTTCTTGAAGATGTATCTTCAATAGTTTTCTTAGTTTCTAGTTGACCATGATTCCTTCCTTTGAGTACTTCTGCATAACTCTTTCTATTTTCTTCATTCTTCTTTTTTAGCAACCTAGAGTGCTTCTCTTCATTCTCTACAACTGATGCAGATGTTTCTATCTCTTCAACGTTCTTGTTGAGTTTGACAATTTTACTTCTCAATGTGACAACTTCTACTTCAAGATTATCAACCTCTTCTTCTTTCTTCATTATCTGAGACTTCATGACTTCTTCTGTTCTTTTCGTTTCTTCAAGATGGATTTTTAATGTGATTATTTCTTCTTCAAGTCCTTTTTCTTCTTGACCAAACTCTGCCTCAAGATGGTTTAGATCGTTAGTTCTTTCCTTAAGATGATCTCTCAATATATTCTCTCTCATTTCTGGTACTTCCTTTTGTGCTGCTATGTTGGCTTCCAAATACTGCTTTTGATATTCAAGATTTTATTCGATCTTTCTAGCTGCTTCTAGCTGAGTTCTTAAGTTCTCAATGGTCTGTTGGGATTCTTCAAAAATGTGAACACTTTCCTTTTGTTTCATCAATTCTTTCTTGAGTGACTTGCTTTCTTCTTTTAGTTCATCTAAAGCACTAATCAATTCTTCTTCATAATTTTCTTTCTTTTCAATTAGTTTTTCTGTCTCATTTCCTTCATGTCATTCTATTTCAATATGTTCACATTTTTCACAATTAAATCAAAACAACATACCTCTGGTGATTATGTACTCTTCATCTTTTGAATCTGTTTGACATGGTGAACATAATTCTTCTTGATCTGTATTTTCATATTCTTTGGTATTTTCTGAATCTTTGATGGGTGAAGAATATATGTCATGTAACTTATCCCAAAGTTCTTTTCCTGATGAACATTTACCAAAATTTTCTCTTACCGGATTAGGTAATCCTTCCTAGATGAAATCCATTGCCATTTTGTTATTCTTCTTCAATTCCTTCTTGGCTGCAGTCTTTTCCCTTTTTGAACTATCATATCCTGTAACAACTGACAGCCAAATATAATGCCCCATGTGCCTGTAAAAATAATTTCATTATTCTACTCCACATCTCATACTTTAAACCATTATGACCATTAAACATTGGTACTCCATTCTCAGAATAATCCATGATCTCCTTCTAGTGGTTAAATTGCTTCTTGAAGGAAACTCTCTCTGAAACCAATTGTTGGATTACTGAGGGGGGGGGGGGGTT